>JAECUM010001217.1:0-128927 GCA_016617855.1 Megalonaias nervosa
AAATTCAAGTTCTTAATTAAGTGGGGTACGTTGTGGTCTTTTCCATCTCTCTGATCCAGTATGTAAAGTATGAACATGCATTCTAAGTCTGAAAAGGATTTTCTAAATTCTGTTAATGTTATTTTGTGTAATTACTCCACATAGCCAAATGTGAGACACATTGTTATATAATCTAGCTCTTTAAGATTCTCTGATGCCAGCTTGCCAATTCTGGATAAACTGTTCAGCTGGCCGTTTGTTGTTTTTTTTTTTTTTTTAAACTCAAAGATAAGAAAGCCACAATGTTCCCAACAGCTTCATTTAACCACCCTTACCCCAGACCAAGACCATTTAATAATTCCCGGAATAACGATGCCAAATTGTTCTATCTATGACGGCTTTCTGTGTCAGTAAACAATAGGTTAGTCATGAGGTATATATTGTTACGACTCCACAGTTTTAAGCGAAATAACAGAAAGAGCGATAACCAGCCAGATAGTGCAACTCAACAAAGAATTTATTCTTATAGAATATAAAGCAAAAATTTACAAATAACTTGCAGTGTTGTGAATCAAGCCCCAAATAGTCCCAAATGTTTAATCACAGGTCCAAA
This sequence comes from Megalonaias nervosa, assembly GCA_016617855.1. Taxonomy (NCBI): domain Eukaryota; kingdom Metazoa; phylum Mollusca; class Bivalvia; order Unionida; family Unionidae; genus Megalonaias; species Megalonaias nervosa. The sequence goes on from JAECUM010001217.1 coordinate 593, forward strand.
AATATAAAGTATTCCAAATGATTTCCAGTGGTGTTCCGAATGAATTCCAATTTTGAATGTTTTGGTTTGCCAATAGACTTAAATGTGATAATGTGTCAACAGTCTTGATGTATCACAATGGCATAATCCAGAAAATTTTAAATGAAAACACTATTTCCAAAATAGGAAAGTGATTTTATCCCAAATTTATGAGCACTTTGTAATTCCAATGAATAATTAAAATAAATAAATCCTCTCAAATTAATACTGAACACAACTAAAAGACTGACTTCACTAATGATGTTTAAGATGAATAATTCAATTTATCACTGTCTTTATATAAAAACCTAATACACGATAACAGGAGCAGGATGAAGGTCATTCCCTTCAAATTCGTCAACAGGATCACTTCTGGAAACGTACAAGGTCAAAAGGCCATACAAACATGTTTACCAAACAAAACGGGTAGTAATATATACATTTATAATAGAACGTTTTCTTGCCATTATTTTGCTTTCCGGTACTAATGTCCGAAAAAGAGATAATTATATTTCACCCCACTGCACCAGTGCTTCTTAAATATGTAGTAAGGAGGCACAGAGCCTACAGTGTACCTCTCACCTTAATTATTTTCTTTGTTTTCTGTTTCTGGAGTGCTGTTTGTTTGTTTTCTTTCATTATTTGTCTTTCGTCATCATAAAAACTTTAATTCACCTGGGGTTTTTTTTTCGTATTTTTCTATGTGGCACATTTCGGATCGGTATAAAAAGTCAAAATTAGCTCAGATAGCAGTATTCTTGATATTATACAATACACAACATTATTGTTAATGTTATAAGATGCAATATTCATGTATGAAATTAGTTACATTCAATTTTGTCTATGGTCTATGCACACTAGAAATTAAAGGGTAGTATGTAGAGATGTATTTTATTTTCTAAAGAATGAAAACATTCATTATACTTCTTCATGATACATGTTTCATTGAAAATGGGGACTATTTCATGCCGATCACAGAGGGATTTTTTTTTTTTTTTTTTTTTTTTTTTTTTTGGGGGGGGGGTTGTTTTTTTTTTTAAAGTTCATACTCTACTAATTCAAAACGTGCGATATTATTGAATAATAATTTCCAGTTCGCCTTGCATGAAATAAAAATAAGATAAGAAAGGTAATAAACGTAGCTTGAAAATAACCAATGGAAAACACAGAATTACATTGCTGATTAATTACCCAGGAATCCTTAAAGCAGTGATGTACAAATTTACAAATCATCAAATTGCCATACTCCAGGGACAAACTCGAATCTGGCTTGGGCAAGCTCATATTTCCAAGTAACTTGGCCATGGGCAAGTCCAAAAAGTTGAGTTTGGGTTTTGTTAGTTTTCCGTTACAAATATGAAGCCAGTTGCGACAAATAAGGAATAAATATTACTGTTCTAACTGACCAGTTGACCGCTCTGGAGGCCTAGTGGTTAGTGCGTCCGCCTCGGATGCAGGATGTCGCGGGTTCGAACCCCGGCCGAGTCATACCAAAGACTTTTAAAAAATGGTACTAACAGCTGCCTCGCTAGGCGCTCAGCATTAAGAGGTTAGTGTTAGGACTGGTCTGGTCGACCTCGTGCCAGGATAATGTGACTGAGTGGCACATGATGCTATGTGTCTGCGGCATGATACCCCAATGCTAGACATCACTATAAACTGCCACACTGCAGACATCGTAGCGATATGACTGAAAAAATTGTTAAAGCTACGTTAATAATCCAAACCACACACATACACACTAACTTACCAGTTACATTTTAATTGTAATATTTGTAAGCACCAGAGATTATCCGTAGTTCAGGTCCCTAACCTAACCTCCGGCAGTTGGCTAGCTTGTCGAGTATAAAGGTTGTTTTGCTACATGTTGCCGTCTTTAGGTGAGTAAGCGTTAATTGTTAATAATACAACTTGTGCGATTTCATTGACATGTGTGTTTGGAGATGAAAGACCCTCATCACTAATGATTAAACACCATGATTTCGTTCAAAGCAGAATCGATCAACCGAAAATGTAAAACCCAAATGTGAAGATTCTGATCTGCTGTTTATGTGGTAATTACCAGGAGACAAATAAGTAAATATTACTTAACAACGAATTAAATGGATAAAAATAAGTGTTCTCAATCGCTCAAATCGTCTTGTCAAATATTTTTGATGCATGTTGGTGATCCAAGGTGTCTAGATGATAATTGTGAAGCTTTCACCATGCGCGATGTAGTTGATGCTATGAGTGCTATTTTGTTTAGGCAAGAAAAGGAAGCTTGATGAAGTTTCAAGCTGTAATGAACCTGTTTTACAGAAAAATAAGCAGCATGATGCTGCTAAACGTGCAAGAAAGTTTCAATAATCGTGGATTAATTTGTATCCATCTCTGGAACACGACTTAGCAAATGAATTAATGTTCTGCAGCCACTGCAGAAAATATCCCAAAATTGCTCAAAGCAAAAACGGTATACCAAATCATTTTTCCATAAGGACTGACAATTAAGCGGAAGCAGACAGGTGATTGGACATAACATACCCCAGATGATACAATCGAGTGAAATCTTTGACAATTTTGTGACTATTTCAGTGATGGACCTATTTGTACTTTGTTTTCATTCTGGATGCATAATTAAATATGCATGATCATTTACACTTCAGTTGGAAAGATATAGAATAACGATATGTATCAAAACATTATTAAAATTAAATTAATACAGCTCTGTTATTAATTGTTTAAATTCTCTCTCTCTCTCTCTCTCTCTCTCTCTCTCTCTCTCTCTCTCTCTCTCTCAATCAATCAATCAATCAATCAAAAATTTAGCTATTTCGAAATCATTGTATCCTTGACCATTTTTGGGGAAATTCAAATTTCCCAAGAGGAAGTTAAATTTGCCCGGGGCAAGCTGACTTTTAGAAAATGTGTAAATTTATGCCTGAAGTGAAAGATTTGCGAAATATTCATGACACACTCCCATATCTCATATACAGAAGCTGCAAATGTTCTAAAAAATTGCCTAATGAAAATCAGTTTACCACCTGTATTAATTAAATTTTATCTTTCAGATAGCTCATACTATTTATCTTGAGTTACATTTCCAAGAAAACATGCTAAAAACTCTTGCTAGCAGTATATCCTTCGAGTAGACCACTACGTATCTCTCACACATATCTCTCACAGATATCTCTCACAAACATTTTCCTCTTCTGTATTACAGTCATCTGTATCAACCCCTCCATAAAGTTTCCTAAAAGTTTCTTTTTGACAGATTCCTTTATTATATATAAATGAAACACTAAAAATTTCTTCAACAAACATCAGCGTTTTGAGAAGACATCTTTCCAAAACTAACACTATTGGCTAAGTGAAGAGAGGAACACAATCGCGCTCTATTTACTTCTCTCTTAGGAATTACAAAAAAACTAAGTGATTGTTGTTGTTGTTGTTGTTGTAGGGTTTAACGCCATTTTTCAGCACAAGGTAGGCTATACATGGCGGCCAGTATTAATGGTGGAGGAAGAACCCTGGAAAACACCGGGAAGAACCATCGACCCACGAGAAGCTACTGGCAGGCTTTCTCACGTGCCCACGTTAGCCGAGCCTGAGACTCGAACTCACGCAGACAGAGGTGAGATGGCAGTGATCCGTAACGGTGAGCGCTTTAGACCACTCGGCCACTCGGCCCCCCCACCAAAAAAAAAAAAACTCAGAGAAGCAACCAGGAAGCGCAGCACGTCATCATCCTATATACGTCACACTTGACATCACAAGGCAAAAAGTTCCTGAACATGAAACTAGCTAAGTGAAGAGCATTGGAAGCAAAGAGGTCCGCTAGTGCAACCCTTCATGTATCACACTAAAATATTACAAGAAATAAACGTTCGTCAATATGGACCTAAGTAGACAGCAAACCTAGTGCAACACATATTCACTCTACACACGTCACACTTAGGCATTACAATTGTTACGAATATGTAATTTAATTACTTGTGTGTTAATTTTAAATTCTTTCTTATTTTATTTTTGTATCATTACATTTCATTGTAATGGTTATTTTCACGGGATCTGATCTTTTTTGAAAGAGATATTATATTTATATAAAACGTAGTATGACTCGCATGAGCACGATTTTATCCTGCCGTGGTTTGTCGATTGAGTAAACACTAAGCGAAAAGGATTGGTTATTGTCAAGGTAATTTTCCTGGCCAACGTGAAATTGCATTGTTTACTGCTCTATTTGATGATGAAATAGTCACGCGTTTCATCGTGCGCGCTTGAAATGACGTCTTAGTTCAGTTTAAAAATACTCAGATCTCCGTGAAATATTCAGTCGTATAATATATCTTCAAGAAGAAGGATATATTTCTGGTAGGTGCCGTAAAGAGTCGTATTTTTACATCTTTGGAGCTCGAGATGTTTTATCATAGACGACAGCTTGTTCAGAAGTTCATCTTTTTTTAGAATATAATAATTTATTCCCTGGAGAGCTATACAAGTGACAAAGACATTCGATGGCAATTTATTCTCAATTGAAACATTACAAGTTGTGGTTCAACGTGGAACTCTTGACATTCGTATAAAGACTTCACCTGACGTCATCATCCTCCATCTTGGAACGTCATCAAGATTCGAACCTGGATTCAGTTAAAACTATTTAGTGATAGAACTTGTATTTTTTCAGTACTAGGATAAATGTTTGGATTGTCTTCACAAACTGTAAGTCCTATTTTCTATTTTCACCTTTTCAGCGTGTTTTCTAGGGAAATAAATTATTTTTGTTAAAACTTACAAAGCTTGTTGGTTTCACTCTTTTCTTTTGTTACTTTTGAACGAGCCTATACGTAACAAAAATAAAATTGGGAAGCTCGTCCTTGGGATATTTGAATTTGGCTAAAATATTTCAGAAAATTGTTTTTTGAAATTTAAATTCCCCATGTTTTTAAATCCCAAGTACTATTTTATATTTTGTTTGAAATTTTTAGTGAAAACAGCAGGCTTTCATTCACAATGTCATCAAAAGTGGAATGTTTTCTTTCTAGTCCAACTCAGGAGCAGTTGGATAGTCTGAAGAAAAAAAAAAGATGAGTTGCTTGAACTTGCCAGAAAGTACGATCTTTCTGAAGCGAAATCTTCCTTAACGAAACAAGAAATTAAAAGAATTTTGATTGAATATTTGGTAGAGAAGAATGTTTTTGATAAACTTGTTTTGGCTTCGGTCAGTAAGTCGGTATCAGACTCTGACATAAAAGTAATGGAATTAAAAATGAAATACAAAATGGAATTGGAGTTAAGGAAGCTCGAGTTTCAGCTTCAGAAACAGGAAAGAGAGAAAGAAAAACAAATGCAATTAGAGGAGAGAGAGAAAAACAATTGCGGTTGCAATTTGAAGAGAAGCAATTGCAATTGCAATTTGAAGAGAAGAAGAAAGAGAGACAGGAAAGGGAGAAAGATAAACAATTACAATTTGAAGAGAAGGAGAGAGAGAGAGACAGGAGAGGGAGAAAGATAAGCAAATGGAATTACAGAAAGAACAAATACAGTTGGAGTTTCATAAAGAACAAATGCACGTACAGATGCAAAAGGAGAAGGATGAAAAGGAATTTCAAATTAAAATGAAAGAAATTGAGCTGGCAAGTGAAAGGCACGATTCCACTTCACATACAAATTCAAGTTTTGACATTACAAAAAATATTAGGTTAGTTCCCCCTTTTAGCGTAAAGGAAGTAGACAAATAATTTACTTATTTTGAAAAAGTTGCTGAAAATTTGAAATGGCCAAGGGAGTACTGGACTCTATTATTGCAATGTGTACTTACTGGTAGAGCTCGTAATATTTACATTTCACTGTCACTGGAGCAGAGTGCTGACTATGATATGGTTAAGAACTGTATTTTGAAGGGTTATGAGTTGGTCCCCGAGGCTTATCGGCAAAAATTCAGGAATTCTAGAAAACTAACTGGCCAGAACTATGTTTAATTTGCATGGGAAAAGCACAACAATTTGATAGGTGGTGCTCTTCTAGAAAGGTCAATAAAGATTACGAAAGTCTCAGACAACTCATATTACTTGAAGAGTTCAGGAACTGTGTCCATGGTGACATTGGAATGTATCTTGACGAGCATAAGATCGAAACCTTGGAAAATGCTGCTCGTGCTGCTGATAACTATTCCTTAACTCATAAAGTTCCTGTTGTAAGCCAATCTTTCACTCAGCAGTGTACTGGTAGAACGGTATTTCAGCCCAATACGACTCCTCCTAAAACTCAATCTGGCACAACTTCTAAAAATCAAGCTTCTGATAAACTTGATTCAAAATCCTTGTCTATTCCTACGTGTACCTATTGCAAGAAAAAAGGACACGTTATTTCTGATTGCTTCAAATTGAAATATAGGCATCAGAATCAAGATAGACGTATCCCAAACACTCTTATTTCTAAGAGGTCAAGGTCACGGTCATGTATTGAAAACAATACATTTGTTGGGTCTAATAAACCCCAGTCTGATATTATTATGGAGAATCATGAACCATTCATGTCGAAGGGTTCTATATCACTCTTGGGTGATTTGGCCAATCCTATCCCTATTAAAATTGTAAGGGATACAGGAGCTTCTCAGAGTCTTTTATTATCAGGTACTTTGCCTTTATCCGACAAGTCCTGTTCTAACGAGAATGTTCTCATTCAGGGAGTAAAGTGCGGCTTTGTTAATGTTCCTCTCCATTCTGTAAATTTGTCATCAGACTTAGTTTCAGGACCTGTGATAGTCGGAGTAGTGTCTATTTTGCCCGTTGAGGGCATTCATTTGTTGCTAGGCAACGATCTAGCTGGAGACAAGGTTGTGGTTAATCCACTTGTAACTGACAAGCCTTCTTTGGATCAGAAAGTTGATCCTATTGAAAAAGAATTCCCTGATTTATACCCAGCTTGTGCAGTTACCAGAGCTATGTCAAAGAAAGCTCTTGAGAATGATTTTGATAAGGAAGGTATTTCTTTAGCTGACACATGTATTGGTCAGGCTTTTGATGAGGTCACTTTCACTTCTAATTTGGATCAGTCAAAAGGTATTGATCACAGTGATCCTCTTTTAAATACTCATTCTCTTTTATCTAATCAGGGTGACAAACGATAATCACTTGTCGTCGAACAGGAAAAGATCCTGAGATTTCCTGTTTGTTTCAGAGGGCCATTAGTGAAACTGAAGCCACTGAAGTACCTGTCTGTTATTTCATTAAAAATGGAATTCTTATGAGAAAATGGGGACCTCCCGAGGTACCTGCTAATGACGAACGGTCAGTGAACTATCACATTGTAGTTCCAAAATCTCACAGACAGGAAATACTTAGTTTGGCCCATGAAACTCCTCTGGCTAGTCATTTAGGAATAAATAAAACTTATAACAAGATCTTGACTCACTTTTATTGGCCAAAAATCAAAAGTGATGTTTGTAAATTTTGTAGATCTTGTCATACTTGTCAAATGGTAGGAAACCCCAATCAGAAGACACCTAAGGCTCATCTGTAACATATTCCTGCATTTGACGAACAATTTAGCAGAATAATGGTAGATTGTGTTGGTCCCTTACCTAAGACCAAGTCAGGCAACCAATATTTGTTGACCATTATGTGTGCGTCAACAAGATTCCCAGAGGCAATTCTTTTGAGGAATATCAAAACCAAAATCATAGTAAGAGATTTGATAAAGTTTTTTTTTTTACTCAGTTTGGCCTTACCAAATCTGTCCAATCGGATCAAGGGTCAAATTGCATGTCTGGAATTTTCCAGCAAGCTATGCACGAATTAGGCATTCAACAATTTAAATCTTCTGCCTATCACCCTGAGACCCAAGAGGCTTTAGGAAGATTTCATCGGACTTTAAAGAATATGATTCTATCATATTGCTTTGACACGAACAATGATTGGGATGAAGGTATTCATTTACTTTTGTTTGCTGTTAGGGAGTCCGTTCAAGAATCTTTAGGATTCAGTCCCTTTGAACTAGTTTTCGGACATACTGTGCGTGGACCTTTGAAATTGTTGAAAGAGAAACTTCTTTCTAATGAAGATACTGAGCTCAATTTTCTTGACTATGTTTGTGATTTTCAGTACAAGTTGTCAAAGGCTTGTGAGGTCGCAAGAGCAAATCTGCACTCTACTCAGTCCAGAATGAAATCAAGATATGATAAAAACTCAAGGGATAGGAGTTTTCAGCCTGGTGATAGAGCTCTAGCTCTCTTTCCCATTCCACAAAATCCCCTTCAGACAAAATATTATGGTCCGTACACGGTTGAAAAGAAAGTAAATGATTTAAATTACATCATAAATACTCCTGATAGGCGAAAAATAAAAACAACTTTGCCACATTAACATGTTAAAGGAGTATATTGAAAGAGATAATCAAGTAAATTATGCAATTAATTTAATTTTACCTGTCCCACCAACTGAGGATTTAAGTGAAGAAATTCAATTGGACACTATTGATCTTGGAGCAACAAATCTTCGGAATTCGGAAATTGTGAATAATCTGGACCAGAAACTTTTACATTTACACCAACCAGAAAGGAATGAACTTAAACAGTTATTATTCAAATATGAGCACTTGTTTCCAGATATTCCTACCAGGACAAACAACATTTTTCATGACGTTGAAATTGTAGATTCAAAACCTGTGAAACAACACCCATACAGGATGAACCCTCTCAAACAGGAATACTTGAAAAAGGAAATTTAATATTTGCTGGAGAACGATTTGATAGAGCCTAGTAAAAGCGATTGGAGTTCACCATGCATACTTGTTCCGAAACCGGGTAAAACTTTCTGTATGTGCACTGATTATAGGAAGGTGAACAGTGTGACAAAAACAGATTCATTTCCATTACCAAGAATCGATGATTGTATTGATAAAATTGGAAATGCCAAGTATGTCACCAATTTGACCTTCTGAAAGGATTTTGGCAAATTCCACTAACGGAAAGAGCGAAAGAAATTTCGGCATTTGTGACTCCAGATAGACTCTATCAATATAAAATAATGCCGTTCGGGATGAAGGGTTTCACAAGTACTTTTCAACGCATGATGGATATGATTACCTCTGGTCTAGAAAATTGTGATGCTTACATCGATGATGTCATCATCTACAACGACACCTGGAAAGAACATCTAGCTACGATTCGGAAATTCTTTGAAAGACTCACTGATGCAAATCTGACAATCAATTTATCTAAAAGTGAGTTTTGCCGTGCTTGTGTAACTTTTCTAGGACATACTGTGGGACATGGTCAAGTTAAACCTATTGATGCTAAGGTCAAAGCTATCTCTGATTTTCCTATGCCTGTCAGTAAAAAGCAACTGATGCGATTTTTGGGTATGGCCGGATACTATCGAAAGTTTTGTTCCCATTTTTCTAATATTGCTGAACCTCTGACAAACTTGTTAAGTAAGAAAAACAAGTTTCTTTGGACTGAAAAATGTCAGGAAGCTTTTGATAAATTAAAAGCCATACTCAAAAGTGCGCCGGTTCTCACAGCTCCAAATTTCAATCAGTCTTTCAAATTGTCTGTGGATGCAAGTGATGTTGTGGTTGGAGTAGTATTGTTTCAAAAAGAAGATAGAAATGGTGTTGATCACCCAGTGTGCTATTTCTCTAAGAAATTAAATAAGCACCAAAGAAATTACTCAACAATCGAGAAGGAATGTTTGGCTTTAATACTCGCATTACAGCATTTTGAAGTTTACATTAGCTCAACTCCTTCTCCGGTTGTTGTGTTTAGTGATTACAACCCCCTTACTTTCATCGACAAGATGAAAAATAAAAATCAAAGATTATTAAGGTGGAGTTTGTTTTTGCAAGAGTATAATCTCAACATCAGGTACATCAAAGGAAAAGACAATTTAATTGCAGATGCACTTTCCCGTGTATAGAAATATTATTTTCATATACACTTTTTATAATTAATAAGAATTCTTCTTATGTAATTTTCTTTACCTCATGTATAGTTTACATATGGTAAAAAAGAAAGCTTTATTATATAAATCTTTCTTTTTTCTTTATGGGGGAAAGTGTTACTTATATGTAATTTAATTACTTGTGTGTTAATTTTAAATTCTTTCTTATTTTATTTTTGTATCATTACATTTCATTGTAATGATTATTTTCGCGGGATCTGATCTTTTTGAAAGAGATATTATGTTTATATAAAACATAGTATGACTCGCATAAGCACGATTTTATCCTGCCGTGGTTTGTCGATTGAGTAAACACTACGTGAAAAGGATTGGTTATTGTCAAGGTAATTTTCCTGGCCAACGTGAAATTGCATTGTTTACTGCTCTATTTGATGATGAAATAGTCACGCGTTTCGCCGTGCGCGCTTGAAATGACGTCTTAGTTCAGTTTAAAAATACTCAGATCTCCGTGAAATATTCAGTCGTATAATATATCTTCAAGAAGAAGGATATATTTCTAGTAGGTGCCGTAAAGAGTTGTGTTTTTACATCTTTGGAGCTCGAGATGTTTTATCATAGATGACAGCTTGTTCAGAAGTTCATCTTTTTTTAGAATATAATAATTTATTCCCTGGAGAGCTATACAAGTGACAAAGACATTCGATGGCAATTTATTCTCAATAGAAACATTACAAGTTGTGGTTCAACGTGGAACTCTTGACATTCGTATAAAGACTTCACCTGACGTCATCATCCTCCATCTTGGAACGTCATCAAGATTTGAACCTGGATTCAGTTAAAACTATTTAGTGATAGGGCTTGTATTTTTTCAGTACTAGGATAAATGTTTGGATTGTTTTCACAAATTGTAAGTCCTATTTTCTATTTTCACCTTTTCAGCGTGTTTTCTAGGGAAATAAATTACTTTTGTTAAAACTTACAAAGCTTGTTGGTTTCACTCTTTTCTTTTGTTACTTTTGAACGAGCCTATACGTGACACAATAAATAAGCCTTTCTTGAATATGAAACTGGCGAAACACGAAGGAGAGCTATTGAAATACATTCTCATCCTGCATACACGGGCATTACAAGAAATGAACTGTTTCGTGTATTAAATTGGCTAAGTGAAGTGCAATACGTCCAAACCTTACATACGTTACACAACATAGGCATTAAAGGAATTAAACTTTCCTGATTATGAACTTAGCGCTAAACGAAGAGGAAAGCTAGAAGAGCTACACGTCCGCACACTGCACACATGACACTTAGACATTAAAAGAAATAAACCTTACTGAATATACAAATGGTTAAGTGAAGAGGAAAGAAGTGTAACACATCCTTATCCTACATAGATGACACTTATACATTACAAGAAATTACGTTCTTGGATATGGAATTGGCTTAGTAACGAGCAATTACGAGAGCTATTGCAACGCCAACTTATCCTACATAGATCACATACATGATAGGAAATAAACGTTCATGAATATGGTACCACATGTCCTCATGTCCTCACCATACACACTTAGCATTATGAGAACCGCCCTTATTAAATATGAAACAAATGGCTAAGTGATGAGGAGAGCTAAAGCAATTCGACCTCACCGCTGCAACGTGAAAGGCATTACACGAAATAAACATCCTTGAACGTGTAAATGCTAAGTGATGAGGAGAGCTAAAGCAATTCGACCTCACCGCTGCAACGTGAAAGGCATTACAAGAAATAAACACCCTTGAACGTGTAAATGCTAAGTGATGAGGAGAGCTAATGCAACTCGACCTCACCGCTGTGTACGTCGTAGGCATTACAAGAAATAAACACCCTTGAATGTGTAAATGGCTAAGTGATGTGGAGAGCTAATGCAGTTCGACCTCACCGCTGCATACGTCATAGGCATTACAAGAAATAAACACCCTTGAACGTGTAAATGCTAAGTGATGAGGAGAACTAATGCAACTCGACCTCACCGCTGTGTACGTCGTAGGCATTACAAGAAATAAACACCCTTGAACGTGTAAATGCTAAGTGATGTGGAGAGCTAATGCAGTTCGACCTCACCGCTGCATACGTCATAGGCATTACAAGAAATAAGCACCCTTGAATGTGAAAATGATTAAATCATGCGGAGAGTTCGTGCAGTATGTCTTTGCCCTACATACATCACACTTTGGAATGATATAAATTAGACTTTTTTGGTTATGTAGTTGGCTAGTTGGAGAGGAGAGCAAGTACAACAGGTCATAACACTGTACACGTCACACTTAGACATTACAGTAAATAAAAGTTATTATTTGCTTTTTTCTTCAGCTTTACATTGTTAGAATTGTGCAGCATTTTCCCATACTGCACTGCCTCATATTGTACGACACGTGTCTAAAAATAGCATCGTGAATTAGGAACTATTTTGTAAACTAACAATGTACGTTCATGTAGTAAATGCTTAAGCTTTTGGTTTATTAGATTTGTTTGTGGATGAACTAAACTAGCTGTTTCATCCATTTCAAAATAGAGATGATAAAGTTAACGATGTGGACGAGTTCACCAAGTCACAAACTAAACTTTCAAACAAGTAAACGAATGAACGTGATATTCGCTACGTCAGTAAGAAACGTGACAGACGCATTATTTAGGAGAAATGTTCGTAACTTTTCGCAAATAGAATGGTTCAGACTATGACCAGTGCTCTCTAGGGTCTAAAACAATAGCATATAAATCAAGGGTCTATAAAGGTAGCATAGAAAAGCATACCCAGGCCAAAAGCTGTCGCGTATCTATGGATACGTACCATTCTTCAAGTCAGTCAAAATACTAAATTCGAGTGGAAAAAAATGGAACTGAAGGTTTTGGTACGAAACTAAGACCCACAGAGGTAATAAACCAAGACGACGAAGTCTTATTTCCTCTTGCTGTCACACAGTAGCTACTTTGCAAATTCCCCGTTTAAAGGTTTCTGATGCAATGTATAGATTTAGAGTAACCATACTTAACTGGGGTCCCTCCAACAGGGAATATGCGACTGAGTATAATAGAAATGTTATTGCATTTATATGGGAAAATATGAACTCGTTTTCTGAACTAATACTGCACTCCCATGGTCATGAAGTATTACTCAGAAAAACTAGTTCATATTTTCCAGTACAAATACAGTAACCTAGAATTAACTGAATATGGATAAGTGAAGTAGAGAGCAATTGACAAGGGTCTTTTTGATGAATACATTGTAGGAGGTGTGAAATATTCTTAAATTCGAAACAGAAGTGATGTAGATGTCACTTCTATTTAAAAATGACATATTTGGAACATTTTGGTAGATATTTACACAAAGACATACTCAAATAAACCATGTTCTTGTATGTATCTGATAAGTAGTATCAAATTTATGTTTACTCATTTAGTATAATTTGGCGTTTGAGTCAAACACAAAAAGAAAGAAACAAAAACTGATGCAAAAAGCAACTTCTGTTATTAAGTAATCTCTCTCTTGCAGAAATTGTTTAAATTTCAACACAATATAGATATTTATTTTGTTCTTTGCATGGCTTTGCATTGCTATTGTGCAATATTTACGTATGATATCAGGGTTCAAAATTTTTTATGTGATTTGTCATGTGAATAATGGGCAGGTGTCTAGAAGAAATTTATATTAATGGGTATCACATTATCCTCCGATGAAATTTACCTTATAATTAAAACAGAGATAAAGATACTCGCTTACGGTTAAAACTGTTTGTTTCAGATATAAAACTACATATAATGGGGTTTTGCAACATTTCCCAGTTGTCTCATCGCAAAAGAATCTTTTAAAATTCTACCAGTTTCCGTGGCTGGGTGACCTTTTGTTAAACTACGAGATAACATGAAGTTCGTGCTTATAAGCTCTTAAAAAGCGGAATTACATTATACACACGAGCACTAGTCCTTGACATGAAACTGACTTTGATTCTCTCAAACCAAAGATGTGAATGGTTTAATTTCAAGATTAGGAACAGTTATTTTTTTTAAAAAAGTATGCCCATAAACATATACCCCAAAAGACTGATTACCATTTTATCGTTTGGCATTTCTGGTTAGATCTTGACCAATATATACATATATATAGCATACAGGTCGAACAAGTTCTTTGTCATGTCCTGAAGATACGTGCCATTATAAACCTGAGTGCAACACGCTCACCGACAGCAATTTAATGTGACCTTTCGTACCACAAAATGACTGGATCACATCTTAAAAATTAATCCAATGAAAATTATTATATTCTCTATATCCGTAAAATCCATATATATATATATATATATATACGTACACGTATTTCATTTCGATTTGAAGAGAACGTACGATACTCGAGTGGGACTGCCTGACAGAAGCTATCAAGTAAGTTCTTTTTTTAAACAGAAATTCTGAGATATTTTTTGTTATGAGCAGTGGCGGCGCGACGGCATGAGGCTCCAGGGGGGTCATCATTTAGTGGCTCCCAAATTTTTCTACAGAGACTAGTTGTTTGCTAGTTACCAAACACCCCCCTCCCCATAGATATTGTGGAGAATTAGCCCTTTTAGACTAAGTTGAAGGTGAATACTACGAAAATTTGAGCTCCAATAAAAGGGAAGAAAAGAGCTCAAGACGTCGCTGCATTCTCCTCCTCGCCTGATGTCCTGGCCCCGGTTTCACCAAACATCTTAAGTGCGAGGACATTCTCAACCTCAGATCCGTGAGTTTTTTGCCGAGCTGAGATTTTTCTCAGGTACCGTTTCACTATGCTTCCTCAAATCAACACTTGATGAAACCTCAGCTAAGGACGAAGTTTGAGATCGTTTATTACAATCTTAAGCGACCACACCGGAAGACTCTTACGTTGGAAGTTGAGCACATGATAATCTCCATGGATTCACGTGCGAACTCCCTCTAACTGTAAGTATTATTGTTGTCTGGTTTGAGTGTTCCTTTCGTAGGTAGATGTCAGTGATGGAGCACAAAGAAAATATGGAAAGATCCGGGAATTGGAACGAAAAGAAGAAAATTTTACTTGTTCAGAATGTTTTAGAGAGGGAAAAGGTTCTTTTTGGAAAATTGCAATTGCCCTCTTCCAATCCCCGCGCCGCCACATATCAGTTATTCTATGTTGTGTAAATAAATGCTAAATATAAAACAAAAAATATGATATGAACAAATTAAACATATATATTTATTTAGATTTTAGCTGATATATTCACTTTGTAAAATATACTTTTTATTAAACATTTTAAGGATGATGAAAATAGAGTCATCATATGTAAATTCATTACAGTTCACGACAAAATACTCTTTTTGCAGTAGTCAACTCGTCTATTTAACAATTACCCCCAAAAGACTCCCCCCCCCCTTCAACAAATACTTTGTAGACCTTGGGATTCTTCTGAGGAAGACGGGGAAGTTTTTCAAACCTGTAAAAGAAACAAAATCAGATATGAGGAAATCATTAGTCTTGTTTAAAAAGTGTAGATGGAAGAATCTTGAGCTAGCTATGGATTGCCAGCTAAATTGTTTGATAACACCAAAGTAACTATTTTACTATATTTGTTGGAAATTTGAACCTTTGAAAATCTGAGAAATCATTGAATGAATTTATACGGATTTTCTAAGACTGGTTTTAAAATGTAAAACAACGTAAAAAATATAACTCTCTTATGTATGATCAATGGAGAAACTGCAGGACAACCACTTAACACTTAAAGTGAAACTGAATGCTGTCTAATAGTGGTGTTGACTAATTGGGGGTAAATGGGACACAAACGCAAAAGTCATATATAATATTTTTTGAACAATATCAGAGCACATACTAATACTTCTTGACAGTTTGATTACATAAAATCTGCTTTTGAGAATGAGGGTTCGGATACATCTGACATAATCTTTACCTAAGCAACAATGAACCATTAACAGTATGAAGAAAATACTAGTATACACGTATCTTCAGATACGGGATGCCAAAAAACCTATCTAACAAGGGACATATCAATGGAGCTCTTTGTTTTCGTTTAAATAAACTTTCGGTTTGAAGATTACTTAATTCTGTATAAAAACGTTTACATCATTTACTTTAAATTTAGAACCGAAAACCATCGAATGCCGATTAAACACCCGGGTAATTGAATATTCCAAGTGTTTCGAATCTATGGTCATAAACAAAGAATCAGAAAGAAGCGAAACCATCAAGTTTTATAAAAATTTAATAATTTAATTAACAAAGTTATAAAATGAAAATATAAGAGGAATTTAAAGTATTACGAATTGAATCCCTAACAATCCTAAAAAAAAGTTCTATTCAAGTCCAAAAGAATTGAATATTCCGAATGAATTTCAGATCCTCGAATACGCTGTCTGCCAACAACCCTGATGTATCAAAATAGTATTGTCTGTAACTCATTTGAATAATTCACAATTGTCTCAGAATAATATTTTAGTCAAATGAGAACTTTGTAATTCCAATGAATATTCTAAACAAATGTTTCCTCTCAGATAATATCTAAACACAACATAATACTCTGAAGACTTATGTTACCAGAAGAACATAAGAAATAAGACTGATTAAAATTGTCCATCTCCACGTATGTATATATAAGCATAAGAGGTGGAAATGCATTTTTAGTGCTACTCCTAGGTAACAATTTGCAAATATCTCACCTCGTAAAAGAACCCACAGGACCGAACCCATCCAACAGAAAATAGCTTAATTCTTTTAAGAACCCGTCTGACCCCATCAGCCATTGAGAAATTACCCCAGACGAGTTAGTATGTTTACTACGACTAATATTATTAGAAATGTGATCAAAGCTATTTATAGATCCTAAGCAATCGTGTCACTCTTAATATAGAAAATATACACGTTCACAAAATTTAGCAATAGATAATCACTACAACTCACAATCATGAATAAAATTTACAACATTTAGCTACAGATAATCACTACAACTCACAATCATGGATAAAATTCACAAAATTTAGCTATAGATAATCACTACAACTCACAATCATGATAAAAATTTGCAAATTTAGCTATAGATAATCACTACAACTCACAATCATGAATAAAATTCACAAAATTTAGCTATAGATAATCACTACAACTCACAATCATGAATAAAATTTACACAATTTAGCTATAGATAATCACTACAACTCACAATCATGAATAAAATTCACAAAATTTAGCTACAGATAATCACTACAACTCACAATCATGAATAAAATTTGCAAATTTAGCTATAGATAATCACTACAACTCGCAATCATGAATAAAATTCACAAAATTTAGCTATAGATAATCACGACAACTCACAATCATGAATACAGTTTACAAAATTTATAGCTATAGATAATCACTACAACTCACAATCATGAATAAAATTCACAAAATTTAGCTATAGATAATCACGACAACTCACAATCATGAATACAGTTTACAAAATTTATAGCTATAGATAATCACTACAACTCACAATCATGAATAAAATTTGCAAAATTTAGCTATAGATAATCACTACAACTCACAATCATGAATAAAGTTTACAAAATTTAGCTATAGATAATCACTACAACTCACAATCATGAATAAAGTTTACAAAATTTAGCTATATATAATCACTACAACTCACAATCATCAATAAAATTCACAAAATTTGGCTATAGAAATCACTACAACTCAGTCATGAATAAAATTCACCAAATTTAGATATAGATAATCACTACCACTCACAATCATGAATAAAGGTTACAAAATTTAGCTATAGATAATCACTACAACTCACAATCATGAATAAAATTTACAAAACTTACAGCTATAGATAATCACTACAACTCACAATCATGAATAAAATGTACAAAAGTTATAGCTATAGATAATCACTACAACTCACAATCATGAATAAAATTTACAAAACTTACAGCTATAGATAATCACTACAACTCACAATCATGAATAAAATGTACAAAAGTTATAGCTATAGATAATCACTACAACTCACAATCATGAATAAAATTTACAAAACTTACAGCTATAGATAATCACTACAACTCACAATCATGAATAAAATTCACAAAATGTAGCTACTGATAATCACTAAAACTCACAATCATGAATAAAATTTACAAAATTTATAGCTATAGATAATTACTACAACTCACAATCATGAATAAAATTTGCAAAATTTAGCTATAGATAATCACTACAACCCACAATCATGAATAAAGTTTACAAAATTTAGCTATAGATAATCACTACAACTCACAATCATGAATAAAATTCACAAAATTTAGCTATTGATAATCACTACAACTCACAATCATGAATAAAATTCACAAAATTTATAGCTATAGATAATCACTGCAACTCACAATCATGAATAAAATTCACAAACTTTAGCTATAGATAATCACTACAACTCACAATCATGAATAAAATTCACAAAAGTTATAGCTATAGATAATCACTACAACTCACAATCATGAATAAAATTTACAAAATTTATAGCCATAGATAATCACTACAACTCACAATCATGAATAAAATTTGCAAAATTTAGCTATAGATTATCACTACAACCCACAATCATGAATAAAGTTTACAAAATTTAGCTATTGATAATCACTACAACTCACAATCATGAATAAAATTCACAAAATTTAGCTATAGATAATCACTACAACTCACAATGATGAATAAAATTCACAAAATGTAGCTATTGATAATCACTACAACTCACAATCATGAATAAAATTCACAAAATTTAGCTATAGATAATCACTACAACTCACAATCATGAATAAAATGTACAACATTTATAGCTATAGATAATCACTACAACTCACAATCATGAATAAAATTTACAAAAGTTAGCTATAGATAATCACTACAACTCACAATTATGACTAAAATTCACAAAATTAAGCTATAGATAATCACTACAACTCACAATCATGAATAAAGTTTACAAATTTAGCCATAGATAATCACTACAACTCACAATCATGAATACAATTTACACAATTTAGCTATAGATAATCACTACAACTCACAATCATGAATAAAATTTACACAATTTAGCTATAGATAATCACTACAACTCACAATCATGAATAAAATTCACAAAATTTAGCAATAGATAATCACTACAACTCACAATCATGAATAAAATTTACAACATTTATAGCTGTTCATAATACCAGGAATGGAAGAGGGTGTACATTATGTAATGTTGGTGATTTAGGAAATGAATTTCATAACATACACAATGGTCCTAAAAAAACTGACTGAAAACCACACAAAAGAGAGATGTCATAGAAGGCAGTGGCGTAGCTTGGGGGGGGGGGGACAGTTGTCCCCGGGCGCCATGTGCCAGAGGCGCCAAAATGAGGAAAATACAACTATTCGTTATCTCAGATGCACTCGAAGGGGACGCCAAGTTTATGTTTTGTCCCCGGGCGCTAAGTACCCTCGCTACGCCACTGATAGAAGGCTAAAAATATTACATTTTTATGACTTGTCAATTCCAAAGGTATTGAACTTCAAACGTTTTTTAAATTTAAAGGACAGTAGCAATGACAAACAATGAATACAAAAAAAAGGTAGCGTAGCAAACATGATGTTTTAATTGGAAATATTTTCAAATTAAATTTCGATTCGGTGTGAAACTGGAAAGACGGTGAGATTAAAAGACTATGCCAGCTGTTGTACACCAGCGGACATGCACAATAAAACAGCACATGTTTCACATTAATTAAAAAACTATAGCAATAATGTATTTCCTATTACGAATTTTCAAGCTATTTTTAAAAAACAAAAACATGTTTCCATGTCTTGAAATTTCGTCAACATTGCAGAGTGAGTTACACCGTCATTATCAATGCTGTGTAAGACTAAACGTAAGACTGGCTGATGGTTTCAGAATGTACTATCCTTGTGTATTATATTTGGACATTCACAGCTACAGAAAAATGCGCAACTGTAAAACAGTACAGGACTTGTTCTTTAAATTTAATTGAAATGAAATAAGAACGCAAACTGCAGAATCAAGCTAAGACTTTCTTCTGGCGGTACTGCTTCTTTTGTTAGAGTAGTAATCAACAGCAAACTCCCCCTCATACAGACATATACACAGACATCTGTATGCCATTTCACTTACACCGAGTTCTTTATAGAGTCAAATATATGTGACGGTCTCTTCTGCGATAGCATGCAGAGCCACAGGTATCACTTTTCCGGATTCGACAGCGGAACGTGTACGAGTTTTGGCACGGCGTTGAGATCGGGTTCAGGTCTTGAATTCTATATCCAATTTATTTTATTTTTCGGTTTCATTTGCATGATCCAATTATGAACAATTTCTTCACTCAAGAAACTCTTATTGTATCAGTGTGGTAAGTATACTTAGAGAGATATCGAACACATTTGTGATGCATATCTCTTGCATAATAAATCTAATCCGGAAATTGGCCATTCGTTTATTTTCTGACTTACAAAAGAAACGCTTAAATAATTTTTAAACCTGTCTGTATGATATGTGTTCCCACTCGTTGCCCCCTTCCCGAAAAGAAAGACCCAGAAGGCATTCACAGTAAATGAATACAGTATGTAAAGCACGCATAAAGCTTGTTTCCTTTCATACACTTTAAATACCGTAAAACATGCACAAGTTTGGATATCTAAACAATCGTGACAGTTTTATTAGTTACCCAAGGAAGAAACTGGTTTTTTTTTTTCATTTTCTCTAGTAACTTTCGTTGTCTGTGTATTCATAAATGACTTTAGGAAATGTATGAAGTAGCGTTTTACGGCACACCAGCACTACAGTAGCTGCATGATGCCAGCTTAAAGTTTTTTTCGAAAAATGTAAAGACGAAGAAGTGACAAAAGTTTTAGGAGACTAGATAATAAAACGCAATGCTTAATACGAAGCGATGTGCAGAATACGACGAAATTATAAAATTACATAAGATTTTAATTAAAACAGAATTTTTAAAGAAAAGCACGAAAGGTAAACAGTGAGAAAATACAATATAGACAATGAGATTCAAGTTTAAATACAAGAGTTCAATAAATATATGAACTATAAACTATGAGATAGTAATAAAGGATGACATTTTAGCTTGAATGCAAATACTAGAGAAACGCAAAAACAGTAAACGCCAAGATGCTAACAGTAAAGGATGAGATTTTAGCTTAAAACGAAAACTTTTAATATATTATGCACGCTGTATATTTGATATACTACGGGATGCATACATTTTTCATTGATAGGTATCTAGGCTTGCCGAGTTTCCTTTTAATTTTTTCATTTGTTTTCAACAGGTGGTATATCTAAGATATAACGCACATACTATACATACATATATTTTATTTATATTACATACAAAATGCACATACTTGCGTTTCCAAATGAGTTAAGACTGACCACAGGAACTGTATATTGACGGAAAGAGGGAATGCTTCACAAACCTACCCAGTGTGTCCGCTACGAAATATGGTTCTGTCGCTAATGCATATATTCGCAGTCCTCTTTGGAAATTGTGAATGTGCTTATTTTATTTTATGCTTTTATTTTATTCATATTGATTAAAAAAATAAAAGACAATTATGACTTAAACATGACTGTTGGTTTAAATGATGAAAGTAGAGCACTACAAACATTGCATGCCTACCTTCTCGAACAGTAAATACGCAGTCATTCAATCATTGACGAGTATATTAAAACGAGTGCGGAATGTAGACGAAGCGGAATAATGAACCAACAACAGGTAATTGAAGCATCTAAATTTATTTACAGTTTATATAAGTCATTATTATGTTTTCCTCATCATTACTAACGACCATCGTATTGTTTTTATTCTCTCTTTCTCTTTCCGCGGGTTGGTTTGTCTGTCAGCTTTACCATCGTAGGTCCAGAGACATCGTTGCATGCCACAGGAAAAATTCCCTACAATCGTTTTTCACAATATTCGCATACAACTTGCGACGATGTTCGAGATAGCAAGGGGGAGGGAGACGGGGGGGGGGAGGGGATAAAACTAACATGCTGACTGACCAACCAACAGACGTTTGTGAGGGGGATGACCATGACTTGTATTGCCCATCCCTCTGTTTCTGTTGGTTGTTAGTTGTACATTAAATATCCATAGAGAGAGGCAGAGGCAGATTTAGATCAATTGACGTGAAACTGACGTGATGACTCACCAACCAACACAGTGACAAAGAAACAGCGATTGAGAGGGGTCATAAGTCATTTTAAAATTTAAAAATTATGCTTTCGGAACCTTTTTATATAGGGTACTAAACAATAAAACCCCAATACATTAACTAGATCACATTATGTGTTCAGTCTAACCAAGTAAATTACAGTACTGCCTTCTCGTCTCTACAGGCGTTATTGTTTTGTATATTTTACAATGAACACAACTGGTTTGGTTTGGCTGAACAATCTTTAAATTTTCTTGCCTACAAGACTTTTCGTTTTTGTTGACTGATGGAATGGTACATCACGAAAGATTAATTCGTTGTAAAGAGGAACCAGAGTATTGCAACTTTGTATCAAGGAATTTACTGTATTATTCCCTCGTGTTGACAGGCATTTGCAACTTGGTATCATTGGTGTCGTGCAACACTGCAGAAAAATCCCATGAAACCTGTACACATACCATCATAACGGCTCGGGTTCCTATCGGTTACTTGGTGAAAGTTCAAGTACAAGGTTTCATTCATATTAAATTTCCTTTTACTCTTCCATTCCACAGATTTCAATATATTTTGGACTATTATGGCATGAGAGAGAGAGAGAGAGAGAGAGAGAGAGAGAGAGAGAGAGAGAGAGAGGGTGGGTGGAGATTTTGATGAAATTGTGTACCATGTGTAATTTATTTAGAAACGGGGAATATTACATTTAATTTAATAATGAATAATGAGTGGAAATCCAACACTATATTAGACATTATAGAAACACTAGTCTATTGTTGAAACCATAATTATATCCGTATTCATACACCATTGGCGGATCACAATTTGACGTATCAACAATATTAGTAGATCAAATTTCATTATATATATATATATATATATATATATATATATATATATATATATATATATATATATGCTCTCTCTCTCTCTCTCTCTCTCTCTCTCTCTCACATACACACACAATGAAAACGTGATATCTCACTTTTTATATTACGTGATGAAATATATCTGGTATTAACATAGGGAAAGAAAAATTTCTTTTTATTATACACCAGACTTCGAAGATCTTAGTTTTGTAGATTAAACTTACTCTTCGGCACAACACGTTCACCCAACTCTCATAGCGTAATCATATAAATATGTGGGACTTAAGAAGGTATTAGGATTGAATTGACATAATCTGACGCTGTAAATTACGTTTATTGTTGTCATTTAGTAAACTATCTGACCCTATCTGAAACAATGCAAGTTCGATACAGCAATGCATCACATGGTTGGCGTTGTTGTCAAGGAACTAAGGGGAAATATCTTCAGGGAGACGCGAACATCGTCCGTTCACTTTCTTTATCAGTGATTAATTTCCATCTCTGAAAGATAAGGTAGTTTCTATTTATTTGTTGTAGCTCATAAAGTACTCATTTTCTTGCTGCAGGTACAATTTTTGTTGGAACACACACTCAATAGTCGCTAGGCTTGATGGGAAATTAGGAAATCTTATTTGCACTCGTGAAAATATAAGGAGGAATTTGCTTGCAACGAGTGAACAATAGATGTATTTCATTGATGGGTGAAAATACATAAGTTTTTTTTTCACCCACGAGATGAAATTTATCCGTTATGAACCCGATAGCAAGCAAATTTGTTTTTATTTTATGCCTGAACGTATTGGCTTGCAAGATATACGGTATGTGTAGTCTGTATAACACAATTAAGTAGCAGATTTCTTACTGAATCCCTGTTTACCGTTCATGTTCTGCTATGTTTTGTGATTATTCCCACAGGAAATTAAAAAAATACATAATTCTCCTTCCCAATTCAAAATCAAATAGCACATTAAGAAAAAAAATATTTGCGCCTCGTTAGAATTAACGCGAGGCAGCCATATGTAAACTTTAAAACGTTATAAGAAATCAACGTAGTTCTTGGTTGATGACATTTCTCAATTGTGTATCTTGGTTTTGTAAATGATACACGTAAAAAACTGCGCACGCACGCACGCACGCACGCACGCACGCACACACACACACACACACACACACACACACACACACACACACACATGTATTAATATTTTATTGTCCATGTGTTTAGTAAAATATAATATTGAATGACTGCCAAAACCGTTGTCGGCCCTACACAACGGTGCGCCATGGAACTTTAAAGTGGAGACATACGATAGGAAGACTTTGATTTATCTTCTTGTGGAAGAAGAAGGGTAAAAAAGATTAATGATGACAAATATTCTGATATAAGCAGAAAGACACGACATTTAATTGCCCCTCCCCTTTTTCATTTATGATGCTATATATCGTTTTACAGTTCTAAGAAAAAAGAAAAACAAAAACAAAAAAGTGGAAACGTGTATTTTTCACTGTAAATTTAAACAGATTATACAAATGTCATGAAATGTAAAACATATTGCAGTTTGCGGTGGTCGCTTATAATAATGAATTTTTTCTTCATTACGATTTCCAGCAATCAGACTGGCCAGGCCCTTTTCAACGTTTTGTATTTTTGGGGGTTTATATCTGTATCCGTCGAAACAATATGTTAATTTAGTCCCGTCCACTGGCACTACTTAGTACGACAATCACACAGTAATTGAATATTTAGAAAATATTTACAAACTACACTGACGTACGGTTGTCTTATATCAACAAGGAGGGCACAGTCAATTTATCATATTTACATTGTATGTAATGATGTAAAACAAATTCGAATTTATATGACACTGAAAATATAAAGCTGAAAGTTCGATCGATTAAACATGCAGACAATTCACGAAGAGAGACAGACAGACAGACAGACGGACACAAAAGGGGGGAATTATAGCAAAAATGTTTATAATGATTTATTTATACCCACAACTCAAGGGTTTATGAACACTTATTTTAAACATTTACTTAAAAATTATCATGTAGTTACCTTCAATCGGTGACATGCGTCAAAGTGGTAGAGAATCCGTTTCTTGAGAATAATTTGAGAGCAATTATTTGTGTCCGTTTACTTGTACGAAAAGTAGTACACACTGAGTGTTTTGTAAAAAGTACGTGAGCAAGATATCATAAACGCGCATGTGGGCTCTACATTTTCCTAATATCATTCACGCTTTGAGGTATATCCTTCCGAGTGTGTGTCAGTCGCGGGCCCTGACAATGCAGTTGTTTGCCCAAGTTATATTATGACATGAATTGAGGGCAGAGAGAGAGAGAGAGAGAGAGAGAGAGAGAGAGAGAGAGAGAGAGAGAGAGAGAGAGACTGTATCCAGATCTTGTCAGAAACACGGTAGTGAGAGTTGATCTTGAATGTTTAAGTACAATGCTCAGGGGAATAATAATAATAATAATAATAATAATAATAATAATAATAATAATATAAACAATTTCTTTACATATGCAATCTATTTAAATTCTTTTATTTTGTACAAGTTTACGAATTCTGATGAAACTTGGGATGTGATAGCAACCTCCGGAGATAACTGCTGACACCTGTTTAAATTTCAAATTGCACAACGTTGATGTAGCACCTGCATCTTTGCTAGCCAAGGTTCTGATATGTTAACCCGATCTACACCTTGGCGGACTGAGCAGCTAGTTTAGTGCTTTGTCCTAGCGACATCTGTTGGATTTCATGAGTTGCCTCCTTTAGTAGGTAAAGCCAACTAACCAATTGTACGTCACAGCGGTGCATTGTACATCGGCCGAAAATGGTGGAGACAATTAATTTCAAACGGATACTTTGTAAGTTTAACATCGAAAGTATGACTACGTACCAAAGAGAAGCCATTACATCTGTATTCGAGTGAAAGGTATTAAAAACACGGACCGGCAGTGGAAAATTGCTTATTTATAAGTCTATTCAAGATGTGTGCTCCACTTGTCTCGATCATATAGGAACATTGTTCAAATTTGAACAACTTAATTTTGATTGGATGTGGTAGCTTGCCGCCGCACCCAATGAAATTCACAGACCCGAAGCACAGTAATATCTGCTCGATCTGCAAGGTGTAGATGAACTTAACATACAGGAACCTTGGCTAGTGAAGATGTATCAACTGCGGTACAAACTTTCGTCACTTTTATGGTGTCAAGATCCGTTACTGAGAAGTCCAACGCGTAGGTCTAACCTGGGAAAAATTTGGAATGCGGCTGCCGTGTGCTCGAGGTCACTCAGAGGTGAAGTTTACGATATTGTCTTAATAAAAACTATAGGATTTTTTAGATAGCCAGCAATAAAACAAGACTAACAAACTTTGATTCAAAACAGAATTATATGGAGGCAGGTAAACATGTAACATCTCTTTAGATTTAATCCCAGCCTAATGCATTGTAGCTTTTGCTTCATCTTTATACTCATTAAATCATGCGATACACTCGATCTTCTGTTTTAAAGTTTTTCTTCTTGTCTGAGATTTTATAGGTTATGCTATGATTATCAAATCACCAAACATTTCAGTTCATTCTAATTAATTATACAAAAAAAAATGAGCTTTGCTCTTGTCAATTTTCTATATGGAGAGCAATAAATCAATGACCGTGACCTGTCCAAGTGCTGTTTTCTGTGTATCGTCTATTATGTTCGGATACAACCTATGTATTGCAAACATGCAGGAAAAACAGTTAAAAGTAGACAAATTCCCCATATTTTGTTTCTTTCTGAGAAAATAGAAAATGAAAAAGATCTGCTTATTTGTTTTGCATAGTACTTGTTTGGATATGTCCATGTCTTGAATTTGTGTTACATTCAGTAACATTATGCAATTGTGCCAGAAAAAAAGATTCTGTTAGTGGGGAAACAAAAGTATGAGAATTTCAATATATTTAAAATATAGATTGATATCGATTTTCTGGGTTATTTATATGATGATCAAAATATTTATTAATAAAACTAACGACTCTACATCGCTGCTAAACAGTAAATGTATTACACCCCCACCCCCATTACTCTGAACATGTTGGCTGAGCACTTTTCAAATGATCGTTCAAAAATGAGAACGAAGTCCTCTGCTGTCTATATTCACTTCCTTCTCCCCCTCCTCCTCCTCTTCATCATCAACATGACCCTGTTTGTTTTGTGAATAGAAGAATTCGAGAAAAAAGACATTGAACTTAATCAATGTTTCATGAAAATTATAAATAGTATTGTTACAAGTCTATGCTCTTAAAATAAGTAACAGAAAAGAGTGAAGACAACACGCAGTGTAAAATAACAAATAATTTATTTCCCTATAATACAAAGTGAAAAATGAAAAAAAAGAACTTATGGTATTGCTAATTAAATCCAAAAATAATCCAAGAATTAAAGTCACAAGTCCTAGTAATAAAACATCCTGAATAAAACTCAGTTCAAGTCCCGAAGAGATCCAAAATCGAAGGCGATGACGTGTCTGTTATAGACTACGAAGTACTGATGTGTCAACAGTCTCTTGCTGAATCACAGAAATATTATTCCAGGTTTGAATTCAGTATAAATTGCAGTGAATGTCCTTATCCAAGAATTTTATCAGAGCACTTTTGTATTTCCGGAGAAAATAATCACTTGAATTCAATAATTTGAAGAAAATAAAATTCAGCCCAAACTGGTCACAACATAATACAACTTAAAGTGATAGATTCTAAAGCACGACTCGCAATATCCTCACAGTCACAAGATAATATAGTTCTCTGCTTAACCTAAGGTCACAATTAGCATTTTCTACAAACAACCATTACATAATGGAAAATAACCTTCCAGAATGATCTAATGAGCCTTGTTTATTTACAACACAACAGCCTACAAAATACACTTAGAAATCTCCAAAACCCTGACCCTGATCAACATATTTACTCCTTCTTTGTTTACCTGAATGATAATCCTGATAATAATCTCATACACATATAGAATAATGAAGATATTATTAGTTGTTTACATAAATGAAATAAAAAAATAAAACAAAGTAAATCAGGTCAAGCAGAAATGAACTCAATTTTGAACAAGGTCATGTCCAGCAAACAATGTTACATTACACGAACATGTAATGGAATAAAAAAAATTAAAAACTAACAGACAAACAATTAAATTAAATATACATGACAAGCATACTTGCCCTTCAAAACACACCCACCGGCTCATAATGCCAATTTCTTATATAACTGTGTACTTCCCTATCGTGCGTTTTAAGTGTTTTTGAGTTAACTATGATAGCTGTCTCGTTGCGTCTCATAATACATCAGAGAAATTCATTTGGGAGATGTTTTACTTATATTTTTGCTAATGACAGATTTGGACTGGAGTGGGGTGTTCGGGTGAGTGTAGCAAAAACGTACTTTTTGGACCAGCTTTACCTCAAAAGGAGTATACTGACTACAGATATTTCAATGCTAGTAGGTTGGGCGTCATGTCTTTCAAATGTCTTCTTAAACTTGTTGTTATTGGTTTTTCAGGATAAGCACTCGCCTTTTTAAGGATGTGAGTTATTTGGATTCATTTAAATTTCATACGTGCCATTTATCCGTTTCTCTTCTTTCTTAGATTTTCGGTAATGTTCCTGTTGGTAGTTACGGCGGCAGCATTCGTGTCAGTGGCTTACGCACTGATGGAAGAAATGCCGATGCCACCGGAATTGCTCTCCTGTCTACAAGGCTTCCAGGCGAAAACAAACATCACCAGCACAGTGGGTGAGGAGATGTTCACCTTCTGCTTAAATAAGTTTCTCTGGAAAGCGGATAGTATTAGATGGATTGGTTACAATGTCACAGAGGCAGACCTAAGATTTATAAGTAGCATCACGACGAGCCTGCTACACCGAGGGCGGACGAAGCGGCAGACGGGTCCGGGCAATGTCCCAGGAACAGGGTTCAGAGTCAGACGAGAATATCGTATGCTCTCAGATGAGGAGAGAAACGCTTTCCATACAGCGCTGAATGAGATGAAAAGGGTATTTCTTTTCATTTTGTTCGTTAAAATGATGTCTCCATCAGTAATTGTCGCGATTGTTTCCGGTCAATCAAATAAACAAATGAAATAATTGTATAGCGATTCGTGTTAAAGGTTAACAAACAGTGAAGTACAAATTTGACATGAACAGATGATATTAAATCAAATCAAATGCAGCGCTTCGTGTTTTACGTACTGGCTTATATATATCGTTCCAATGAACCATCTATCAAATTGCTCAGGTTTTTTACCTTCTTGTGAATTTGTAACAACTATGAATTGCAGGGCCACCCAAAATTCTAATATCTAAAACGAAATAGTGTACGTAATTTGATAAAATGTATAATAAAATCCTTGTACGGAAAAGACTTTTCAGACATTGCTCGTAAAAATAAGGACACATCACCAATGAAGTGGGAGATTTCATCCCATGATAGTGTTCGGAAGACATAAACTCCGAACTTATTGAACAGAATGTTGGTTATGCAAACATGTTTACACATCTTTCAAAGGCGAGAATTGTTCATCCGTAAATCTGTTTTCTTCTTTTGACTTTCTCATTAGAGCAAAAACAAAAAGAAGATTGATATAGAACTTTCAAAATAGACTTATTTTGCTCTATTCTAGCATGTGAGATAGTAAACTTTGAAGATAAGCAAGTACTTGGAAATGTCTGTGACTTATTGTATGCTTCGCAGCTGCTTTTGTAATCAAACACATCGTTCAATTTATTTTAATAAAGAAAAATAAAACATCGTGTCGATAAGTCATTGACCAAATAATTATTCAAAACCTAAACTTTACTAGCACTTGTCACAGCAGCTGAGATGTTGTTAATTTTTTTAGAGTGGCCAATATGACACGTTTGCTCGACTCCATTCTGGCATAGTGGTGAATTCAGCGCATGGAGGTCCCAACTTTTTCGGATGGCACAGAGTTTACCTCTCATTGTAATCTCTCTCTCTCTCTCTCTCTCTCTCTCTCTCTCTCTCTCTCTCTCATACACACATATACACACATAATTGGAACCATCTACTTATACAAGCGATCAACATGCAAAAGTACTACTTCGGTCGATGCACTATTTCATGATAGAGATTTTTGAATTATTCTAACGATAGCTATTTCGCAAATTAATTTAATGCATAATTCAGTGAACATATGCTACGGTTATTGCGTGTACGTTTTGCTTAATTTTCTTCTTTAAATCAAACAGTATGTCTATTGATGTTACAATCCATTGATAAATACCAAATGGTTCTGTTTTACCCATTTGAGATACGTCGTACAGGATTTGGTGATGGAGCAGTCAATAGATGACCGTCATTTTGCTCATTGGTTATCAACCACAAAATAAAAGTTTTCATGAAAAAGCAATCATATGAAAATTATCCCATTAAGACACATATTGGTACGTGTAGGCTGGTACAAAAGTAACAAAAGAAAAGAGTGAAGCCAACAAGCTTTGTAAGTTTAACAAAATAATTTATTTCCCTAGAAAACAAGGTAAAAATATGAAATAGGACTTACGGTTTGTAAATATAATCCAAAATTTAATCCTAGAATTGAAAAATATAAGTCCTATCACTAAACAGTTCTAATTGAATCCAGGTTCGAATCTCTATGAAGTTCCAATATGGAAGACGATGACATCAGATGAGGTCGTTGTACAGAAGGCAACAGTTCCTCGTTGAATCACGATTTATAATGTTCCCGTTTAGAATTCTAGAGTAAATTTCCACTGAATATCTTTGTCCCAGAATTTTAATAAAAATGAGCACTTGTGTAGTTTTCTAGAAAATAAATTATTAAATTCCAAAATATAGATGAACTTCAGAACAAACTGGCATCAACAATAAAACATCTCGGGCTCTAACGGTGTAAAAATACGACTAGATAGATTTACTAGCAAATGGCTGTTTTAAGCCGCGATTTTAGATCACATGGTGGCTCACGTGACGGGCTACGTGATCGCTAATTTGAACAGCGCAGTAAAAAAAATGCCATTTATCACGTAGGCAAGAATAGCCCTATCTAAGAATCAGATTCACATGCTGTAAATGAATTTAAAAAATAAAACTGTTTACAATAGAGCTAACACGTAGGCTGAACATGACCTTGGTAATAGCCAATCGTTTTCACTCGATGCTTACAGAAACAATGAACCAAGCTGAGCTAAAAAATAGTGCTTAAGTCATACTTTTGCGTTCTAATCAGTGAACAGAAGACTGAATTTTTTCAAAAATATCAAATCCCGTGAAAATAATCATTACAATAAAATATAATGAAACAAAAATAACAAAAAAGAATTTAAAACTTACACACAAGCAATTTAATTACATATTCGTAACAATATAATCAAATATTTATAGGTTTAACAGGTTTAAGAACTCATTAAAACAAACTGCGAAATTTCTTCTGCTATGAAACAAATATGCATCCTACGCGCAAAGAAGAATACTATAGCACTGAGAATCATGAAGCATTAGGAACCGTTGCATGTCATCACCATTCAGGATATCCTTGGTGATTGGTTTGAAGTTCAGTACACACACACACACACACACACACACACACACACACACACACACACACACATACATATATATATATATATATATATATATATATATATATATATATATATATATATATATATATATATATATATATATATATATATATATATATATATATATATATATATATATATATATATATTCCACTTGCAGATTTGAAGAAGCACTGAGGCGAATAAACCGAAACATAACTCTTCCATATTGGGATTCAACGATGGACTTTGACATGACTAACCCCTCAGAATCAATCCTTTGGAGTTCCCGATTTCTTGGTAATGGAGACGGCGTGGTAACCAGTGGTCCTTTTGCCAACTGGATCGCTGGTGGCGCGCCACTTACACGTAATATCGGTGGCACGAGTAGGCTGTTCTCCAAGCAGGATATCAATAACATCCTCAGCAGATGTAGAACAAGAGAGATCTCCGAAAGAACTGCACTGCCACAATACAGCGTGGAGTTTATTCATGGAGGACCACACAATTGGGTAGGTGGACAGATGTCGGGGTTGAACACTGCAGCGTTCGAACCAACATTCTTCCTTCTTCATGCATTTGTCGACTACATCTGGGAATTGTTTCGTGTCCGACAGAGGCAATTCTGTAATGTGAATCCTACAGCCGACTATCCTACGGCTACAAATCTTCATGCATCCAACCGTGCCATGGACGGATTACCTGGGTACAGAAATATCGATGGATATGCTAATTATTGGACGCAGTTATGGTACAATTATGAATCGGCCCCAACATGTTCCAGATCAAACCCAAGCTGTGGCTCTCCGTACTTGCTATGTGACCAAGCGAGAGAAGTGTGTGTATCCAGAACAAGAGAAGCGATTGGAGAAGATGTACCAAGAGGGTTTGCGGCAGCAGAATCTTCCGCCAGAAGTAGAATGCAGGAGGCCATGATAGACGTAGGACCTAGGTTCAGTGCACCACCATCGGATGGTCGATCTGCAGATGTCCAAGGAGGAATTCTAGGTGGCGCCTCTAATATCCAGGCTGAGCTTTTAGGTGCTACTATGGGGCCAAGGTTCAATGTTCCACCATCTGATAGGAGAACAGCAGATGCAGAATTTGCTGCGTTGAGTGAAATAAATTCTAACAGGGTTCATGAAGCAGCTACCGCAACCATCGTTCCGCAGCCATCTATTCTACCGGGAGGGAATCTTATTAGACCGATTCAAAATACCTTTCTCCTTAATGGTGTGGCTGACACCAGCAAATGGTCATATGTTCCTATTCAAGTAATTCATTCAAGACCGAATGGTGAAGTCTACTCATCCTTCCCAATTAACGGCGGAATCGTAAACCTTCAACAAGATATCTTTTCTCCGGAGCAATACCCTCAGCTCAAAGCTTTCATCAACCCAGGTCACCCTAGCGGTTATGAACATTGCAAATATGACCCGTCGGGAGCCGCCCAGATATATGTTCAGTCAGACGGCATGAACTACAATGGACGATACGCTGATTATGCCGTTGTTGATGCACGACTTCCTGTAGGATCTGGTATGGTATACATGGGAATTAAACAACCCTCCAGCGCAATGTCTGATGCCATTTTCTCTGCGCATGATCGATGTGGAAGAATGTGTCAACCGCAATGTTTGGTTAAAGGATCAAGACCACCTATTTATAAGCCATGCTCCGGTGCAGTGCGTTTCACGTCCTCCACCCCGAAGATGTACGGAAATACCTTTGGGGATGCCATAATGAGCGTCTGGAACATGACTAATGGTGATCCACATAATTCCGGAGAAAGTGTGCCTCTGGTAATGGTGTGTAACTATAAAGACAGCTGGCCATGGGATCATTGTAACCAAAGATCAGGAAAGTAGTTATTTATGCTATTGTATGACATTGGTGAATAAATATTTATCTTTCGATTGTCGTCCCATTGTCATAATTTGTATATTTCATCATAAATCTACAGCCTAGTGCTACACAGGAAGGGTTGACGTCATAGCATTTTTACACATACCATGATGAGCATTACAAATTGATTTTCAATAAACTAATTTAAACAGTTATTCAAATATTGTCTGATACTGTATGTTGATCTTAGCGCTTTTTCACACGCTGTGTTACTGAGTTACACAGATTTTGAAATATAATTCAGAGGCACGGTTCTAACTGCATGTTCCATGTCTTGTTTTAACCTGGGGTTTTCCATGCAATGTTACGGTGCATGTTTGAGTCGATGCCAGATATTTCGGACTGTGTTTGAAGACGGTCCCTGAACCTGTCAACACATAATTTAACCTGATTTTCGCTTTGTTCTGGTATAACTACGTAGCCTGTATGAACAGATATACGTGTAATATATACCTCTTTATAGGCCAGACTCAACTATGAAGCAATTCTACATATTTTCAGGCACTCGTGTTACCATCTTTGAAATTATTACCATGCCATGAAATGTTACATATCCCCACATTATTTGTACTACCTTTTAAACTTTTCTTGAACTAGATATAACTCGTGTGAAAAGAATTTCAAATTCGTTTGAACGAGTTTATAACTCATATGGCTTTTGAACTCTGTTGTATGAGTTTAAACTCTTTAGAAAGACTTTTAAAGCTTTTATAAAAAGAGTTTTGAAGTCTCTTAAATCAAGCCTATAATTTGATACGACCTGCGCGATAATCTAATCAAAATGCAGTTTGAGAACAGCATATGAAAAAATGTAAGTAACTTAATTTCTTCATGCTTCTTAGTAGTCTAGGGCGATACCGTATTCTCAAATGGAACCAGCTGGCCTCAGTGGTAATTAATTTAACATTAGTCCATATGTTTAACATTATGCGACTGTATATCCTCGAACGGATAAGGCGTGTGTGTGTGTTTGTGTGGTGTGTGTTTGTGTGTGTGTGATTTGGATTTTTAACGTATCGCTACGATGTCTACATTGTAGCAGTTTATAATGATGTCTGACGCTGGAGCATCATATCTCAGACATGTAGCACGATGTCCCACCAGTCACATTATCCTGACACCAACCGACCAGTCCTAACACTAACCTCTTACTGCTGAGCGCCTAGTGAGGCAGCTGTTAGTACCATTTTTTTAAGTCTTTGGTATGACTCGGCCGGGGTTCGAACCCGCGACCTTCCGCATCCAAGGCGGATGTTCTAACCACTAGGCCACCAGAGCGGTCCGAACGGGTAAGGTAATTGTCTGCAGGTTTAACATGATGGGACTGATTAGCCTCAAGAGATATTATGACCTCTAATAATGCGAAAGACCATTTCCAAATAACACAACCACACAACACTTACTGACCAACACTCACACTTACTAACCAACACAGACCAGGACGTTAAAAAGAAGGGTAAAATAGAAGTGAAACCCCTTATAAACATAACTAAAAGCTTCCTACTATCTCAATAACCCGAATAGCCATAGCAGCAGTGAAGTGTAAGGAGATAAACGAGTAGGAATATACCATCTATGTGCACAAACACATTTATATCGTATCACATACAAAGGGGGAGGCGTAAGTTTTAGTTGTAAATACATAAAAATACAGATGAATATATAATAATATGGCTTCTAACAAAAAAATTTTTAAAACTACATTTACTGGCTAAAGCCTAGTCATCCATTGACGAAATTAAAGTCATATAATTAGCAGCACCCTAGACATCCACTGACCAGTACCAAGTCATCTACGGATCAACACCCACTCTTCTGCTGACCAACACCACACTCACTAACCAACGTTAGGACGAACCATCACTGGCTCATCTACTAACCAACGTATTGCAGGTTTAAAAGAAAGAGGATGAAATAGGAGTGAAACAAGACTAATTCCCCTACTACCCTTAAACTCCTTTAACTTCCCTACCACCACCACCACCATTAACAAAACTACAACCTTCTACCACGCTTATAATCCCTATAATCCTAACAGTGCAGAATAAGGAGAGAAATAGCTAGGACTACACGCACACTAAAAACACAAAATCCATTAAAGGGGAGAAGTGCATTCACATGCACAAACATACTATCACTTCTGAAATGCGTATGAGTGCTCAAACATGCATACAATCATCAAAGAAAAGGACAGTGCTACTAACACACACACACACACACACACACACACACACACACACACACACACTATCGCCTCTGAAATTGGTATGACTTCCTACACACACGCAAACATCATGAAAAGGACAGGAGTTCTAACATAAGCATAAACATACTGTGACCTCTAAGAAGGACAGAAGTTTTCATATATACATACATACATACATACATACATACATACATACATACATACATACATACATACAGACAGACAGACATGAAAAGGTTTATAAAGTGTTCACATACATACTTACATTCCAACACGCCGTCTGCTTGACCAGGACCCAAACCTACTAACCAATGGGTTGTTTGAACTAAGCATCACTCGCTCATCCACTGACCAGTACCTACATTTACTCACACAAAGGGTAGGATGTCAAAGAATAGGAAAGAAATAGAAGTGAAACCCGTACCATCTCAATTATGATGTCCTTACCAAGCCCTATGACGTCCTTACCATCTCCCTCTAACGTCCTTGCCATCTTTTCTATAACGTCCTTATCATCTCCCGTAAAACTTCCTTACCATCTTCGATAACATCTTTACCATCTCCCTATAACATCCTTACCATCTCCCCTATAATGTCCTTACCATTTCCCTATAACGTTCTTACCATTTTCTTATGTGCAAACAGCCACCACTGCCACCGTTGTAACTCCTACAACCCATGGAGTGAAGTGAAAGGAGAATAAAGGTTAGGAATATGCACATATACGCACAGAAAAACATAAATACTATCAAACAAGGAACTTAAGGGGAGTAAATGGTAGGAGTGTTAAAACATTAAACAATAAATTATATTTATATGGGTTGTTTTCACTGACGTCACGTTAAGGTACACAATTTCCCAAAATGCAGCGCGATTAAACAAACGCCGCCATTTTGAGCCCCCAACAAATCGATAGTTGACCTTTAAAGTTATGATGGAGAAGACAACAAGGAAAGCTATGATCCATACTAATTATCTCTATTCACTTGTGGGTGATGTTCGTGAGAGATACATCCAGAAAACTACTAAAATACAGATTGATCCATATAAACTGCCTGCTGAAGCTTTTAGCGACGATCGGACGAAATGGCCTGAGGTCAGCTATGTAGACGTTGTTCATTTTTTGATTTTTCAACAATCAGCATACACCAAGAATCAGTTGAAGAACTACAAGTCTCTTGATGCATACAAGCTTTTCCAAGACGGCTGGATCCAAGAAATACTGCACAAGGAAATTAATAGGGTTCATTTGTTGAGAGCAAAGGTACTTACACTTCCATTTTTTTCTTTCTCTCTTTTCATAACGCAGCTTCAGTTAACTCCATTTTATTACTGCAGTAGCTTGTTTGTGACAACAGATTTATAGAGTTAAAATCAGTTAAAATAACAACAGCATTTTCAATTTTATTCGAACCATTCATCCCTCTGTGAATTTGCTGTAACCACATGTTTAATAATGGGGTTGATTGATAGTACATGTAAACATTCCACATGTACATGTATGGATACATTCGACATGTACAAAAAGCTAGAGTACTGACGCAATATATATATATATATATATATATATACTATATATATATATATATATATATATATATATATATATATATATATATATATTGTATGTTGTAATGTTTCCTTCATTCTAAATTCCAGGTGACCCACTCAATGCGAGTCAGAGAGAAACCTCTAGAGTCATGGATTATTGTTTCCACAGATGGGAGTGTGGAATCAGCACATTGCACATGCATGGCAGGACTGGGGGAATGTTGTATTCATGTTGCCGCAGTTTTGTTTGCCTTGGAGACAGGTGCGAGAATATGCAAGGAAGCTACAGTGACTGATGTACCTGCATACTGGATGTTTCCTACATCAGCTAAATTTGAGACACCATATAAACGACTAAAAGATATGGACTTACAGTCTGCAGTAAAAAAAACAATAACTTTCAAATAATGAATCTGTGCACACTGTTTCTGATAAACCAGCAGCGTTAGTCATACCATCGCCTACAGCAAATGAGGAGAACCTATTTTGGGATGAACTTCATCAAAATGTGCCAAAGGCTGCCATTCTATCATTAAGAGGCAAGGGCAAGTTCTCAGAGAACTTCAAACCCAAGTCATTATTTGCAGAGTGGCCAATTGACTTGAGTCGTGTATGCTTATACAGTAAGGATACAAGTTGTTCAGATTCATCATACGAGCAGGTGTTAGAGAAGTGTAGTGCTACAGACATATCTGTTTCCAAGGAAGAAGCATCATATCTTGAGAAAGAGACAAGGGGCCAATCAAATAGTCTCTTCTAGCACAGATATCGTACAGGAAGAATAACAGCTTCCAATTTTTATCGTGTATGCCACACTAGCATTTCAGAGCCGTCTCTGACAGTACTGAAAACAATCTGTGCATCTTACGGAAAAAAAGATGCCCTTCTCTAGTGCCGCAACAGCCTGGGGAACTAAACATGAAATAACAGCAAAGATGGAATACTCAGCATTAGTTAAGAGTAAACATGTCAAGCATAAGCTTGTGAACAGCGGTTTGATTATCAATGAAAGATACCCCCAGTTTGGGGCTAGTCCAGACGGCATGATTTCTTGTGCATGTTGTGGGGATGGCTGTCTGGAGATTAGCATGAAAGACAAACCTATCCTGGATGTTCCATGGTTACAATTCATAAACAACCGGTTAACAATCGATTGTAAACACACATATTACTACCAGATGCAAATGCAAATGTTTTTGTCAGACCGACAGTATTGTGACTTTTATGTATGGTGTCCTCATGACTACCACTAAGGCAAACAATGTCTTCTAAAGCTTTGGAGTTTCACTCCAAATGTGTAATGCCTGAACTCCTATGTAAATATTTTTCACAGAGACAAGTCCTTAGCCCAGATGCAGTTACTGGTGAAGAAAACAAAACTATCTCCACTCAGAGTGACAGAAAGTACTGCATTTGTGGTGGTGATGATGATGGAAGAAAGATGATAAGGGGTGAAAGTGAAAAGTGCTCAAAGGTATGGTTTCATACCAGTTGTATAAAACTAAAATATGTGCCGAAAGGAAAATGGTATTGTGGCGAGTGCAAATGATGAATATATTTGCCAGTGCCCACCATGCTATGCTTTTTAAAGTGCTAATATATTGTATATATTATAATGGAAATAGTAGTTTATGATATTGATGATGCCAAATATCTGATAAAGCAGTTTTATGTAGATTAGAAATTGACCAGTATTGTACATTATCATTAGTTACATTATTCACAATTCAGTAAATCAATAATATGTGCAATGATGTCTCTGTTGTATCATTGAAATATGATAAGGAAATCTTAGGAAACAAGTTAATGAAATATATCCTCAAACGATGACTTACACATGTAGATTTCTTGTTACACTTACTGGCCATGACTATTTTGACATTCAGCAAATTATAAACATAAATGGAATAGAACTTGTATTAGTATGGTACACTTTATTTGCAAAGTTACATGTTACATATGTGTGACAATAACATTCAATGTACACATAATTGTGTGCTCAATAAACTTTGCACTCTTTCACTCAAATGGAACAACTGAAGGACACAAATTTGTTAAACAGCAAGCCACTTTAACAATCTTGTCAATAGTTGGAACACTCTCTCTATGTTTCAACTTAATGAACTCAATGGGGACGATGCCATCACAAATTCTGAATTTTCGCAACACGAGACCAATAACACGTTCCACATGAATTCGAACTGATGCAATTTTTCTAGTTTTCTCAACTTCTAGTGGATGTAACTGTGCTTTTCCTCGTGTAAAGGTAGGGATAGCTAATTCAGCTTGATAAAAGCACACATCATCTTCTATGTTGAAGCCTCTGTCAACCATCACTATGTCACCTGGTAATAGATTGTTGAGAACTCCTGATTTTTCTGTTATATACTTGTTAGAGGTTCTACTTCCTCATCCATCCGAAATAAATGTAACAACGCCTTGAGGGGCAATGCCTATTAGATATTTCACAGTCTGGTTATGTTTGTAATTGGAATATGTGTACACTTTGTTCAGAGCACCGCTTGGCTTCTCTGTAAATAATTCAAAACAGTCTAGCACAACAACAACTTTCTCGCCAAACTCTTTCATG
The DNA here is from genome assembly GCA_016617855.1 of Megalonaias nervosa. Taxonomy (NCBI): domain Eukaryota; kingdom Metazoa; phylum Mollusca; class Bivalvia; order Unionida; family Unionidae; genus Megalonaias; species Megalonaias nervosa. The sequence goes on from JAECUM010001217.1 coordinate 40,458, forward strand.
AAACACAGAGGCATTGTTTCCCTCAAGTGTTCTCGATTTGGCCATTGCAATAAAAGCCTAGTTTAATGTAGAGTACATCCAGAGTATTGTGAAAACTTTGCACAGTAGGTAAAGAAACGGTCAAATGATTGGCTATGTCTTGGAAAAGATAATTCATTTGAAGTTTCACAAGACACAATAGAAATTCATTTTCTTTTGACAGACTCTTACTGTTGTTACTCATATGTCCCTCTATTAAATTAAAGACTAGTTTTAATACACCATAATTGGGCAATCCCGTGTAAAATGCTACTGTTCAGAAATGTCAACGTAAAATAGAAGGTTGTATAGTCCTTTAAAATCAAACTGTTCATTTTCTTTGCCTTCGATAAGTCTGAACTTGTTATCACCTTCTAGTTGTTTGATTGTTTCGACTCTCAAGTCAGTTTGGATGCCCATTGCCTTTGATATTTCTTCATCATGATATGCAGGCTGAAATGACGCATGTTCCATTACTTTCTGATCATTACATGTACTGTCATTCTGTTTATCTGTATTCTCAGCACATTCTGATATGCCACTGGCATTCGAATTATATGCACCTCTTTTTCAATGTTAATAGAGATGACACTGCATCTGAAATCTTTCTTTTGTGTTTCCACTGGCGGGCCCGATTAAATCTCTCATGAGCTGCTCGTATTGCAGGTGAAGTCATTTCTGTATAACCAAGATCTGGAGTTGGCAACCATGATGGACTTGTTCTGTCATGCAAATATGTTTTAACACCTGTAACAAGAAAAGGAAAGCAACTGAGATAATAACTTCATTCAAAAGAATTAAATAATGTATTATGCAAGTCAAGAAAAAGGTCATCATATGTCAACAGAAAATGACTAGAACTCTCAATATATAATCCTGATACTCTTAATCAAAAATATAACATTGTCATGTAAAAAATTTTAATCCAAAACGACTGGTCACATGCTGCTAGCACTGGGACTTGTAAACCAAGATTATCAGTTAGTATTACAGCTTGGATTAAAATCTCTGTAAAATCAAGCTAAACATACATTATAACGCAACTGAAAAATTAATTTTAACATACCTCCGACTAAATGTTTAGAGCAAACAAGCGTTCGTTCCCATCTCTCTTCAGTTTCAATGTCCTTTCTGTTGATAGCCGCCTTCCATAATTTCATTGTTTCTTAACCCTGATCAGACAAAATTTTCGGTACTTTAAAGAAGCTTACATCTTTTTGTACACCTTTGCGGTTGGAACACCCGACAATACCACAAATCGGCATTATGGAAAACAGGCTTGTCGTTATACCCTTTGTCAATGGCTTGAGACTCAAGATGGCGGATCTATGTGTACACATTTTTTGCAACGTCACGTGAAAACAACCTATACTGTCATACGTAGAGATAAAAAGTCCATAACTGTCGCAAAACCCAGAGGTTATTTTCTGGGTCAATCAGATCTCTTAGGACAATTATACTACTCACTATTGCCAAATCAAACAAAGCAAATCTCATCACTAAAATATGTGTATATGTTTGAATGTCTTGTTAATACTTCCACAAAAAAAAAGAAGAAAAAAGCAAGACATAGACGCACTTACGTTGATGGTATATTCTCGTTAAATAATTATCATGAAATTTAAAAATACATAACAAAAATATTTTTTGTCTTCTTTTCATTGTCCTACCTCTTTGAATTTCTTCACAGAAATGCTGTCTCAAATTATTCTCACGTTTTGAATTTCTCCACTGGAATGGGTTCTTTCTCTTCGTCGTCGTCTACTGCTGTTCTTCTGCCTGCCTTGCTTCTGAATTTCTTCACTTGAATAGATTCTTCTTTAGCTTATCCTAGTGCTTCTCAAAGCTGTTTCTTGTTCTTTTTTCTTTTTTTTGCATTTTCTTGGGACACTCGGATAGTCAATATCCTTTTAATTGATAATGATAATAGGTATCATTACATTTGTCTACGGAAATTCTTTCCCCTGTCTCGAAGGTTCATTTTATTTGACGTTGTAGACATTCTGTAGTCCAGTGTGTTTTCTCTTTACAGTTATAGAAAGTATCTTGACTTTCATTGTGTGAGAAGTGGTCTAGAGTTTCTACATCAGTCTTGCTGTAACTGTATTTTCCATTAGCTCCATGTACATCTCTGATCAGAAGTGTGATCTTTTGTGATTCTTCCACTTTCACAGATTGAAACGGATTGAGTGTACTTTGGAGCACTATTATATAGTGCACGATAGAGATATGCAGACAAGTCAGACTGTGGGGATTGTTATGGTTGGGATGGGGGGTTCCCAATGTTTTAATTAAAATTTTATAGAAATCTCACCTAGGTTCTATTTTGTTGGAAGTTAAATATAGTGACATATAAATGTAAAGCTCCGAGCCCCCAGTCAGCAATGATGACGGTTAGATGGTTAAATAAAAAAGGTTGAAATTCAATGAATAACAATTTAATAACAGTTCAATAATCAAATGACTCAAATTTCCAATTAAACTCCTTCCGCTCGACCCTTTAATAAGCCTATTGCATCGCTTGATTAGCAGTGAGAGAATGATTTCCACCTGTCCTTGTATTTCTACTCATCTGTTGTATCCTTTCTCTCTCTTATTTCTCCCACTGCCTTCTCCCCTTCCTCCTCGACTTTTCTCCAAAGTCCTTCTCCTCCTCTTCCTCGACTTTCCCTCGAATCCTTCTCCTCCTCCTCCACTTTCTCTACCACGACTACAGTCTCAATTCCGTCTCCAACTCTTGAGACTTAGAACCCAATGGAACCCGAAGTTCCGTGTCCCCTAAAAAGCTTTCTGTGAAAACACAAGGACGGTACAATCTTTTTTCCTTAGCCCTCTCATCTCACACTACACACAGCATATCATCAGATAACGGCTATTAAATTTCTTCGGTCACGCATTCGTTCACATCGAGATACCCATACGTTCTTGTATGGTAAAACAAACGTCATAATACAGCTCGGTATCAATTACTTCTTACACATACATCAATAAATTCCGTCACATCAATACATATTCCTAATCCCGTTGTACTACACAATATCACAATAATCAGACGCATTTCTTTACCTTACACTCATACAAAGTATGTAAATATTCAAAAATCCATGCTCTGATATATGCATACGTCCATAGCAACTAATCTTACCTACTTCAACCATTCTAAATTCACAATTCAAGCATGTGTAAATTCTAACATAACGCATTAATAAATGCACTAGTTTAATACGAAGTAACCTAATAGCGAATTACAAAATTAATTCTGACCACAAGCTAACAATCTACACAATTCCGCCTCGCATCTAATAATTCTCTACGTAAGCTCAAGTCCATTTCTCAAATACGCATGTAAATGAAACGCTAAAAAGGTAATTCAACATATTAAACAATCCTAGTAATCAAGTATAAATACTACAAATAATTAGAATTATGATGCCGTAATATTCTGCAAAAATCGAGCAAATAACTTACCGACCTTTCGAAGATTTGGTTTTCCTTAGAATCTACCTTTTAAGTTTTGCCGCCAAATTACCAGTGGCTTCGTTCTCGGAGTCTGCAATCCCCCTAGGCGAATACTAAATTTTCGCTTACGAATTCTGAAAGTTATCATTCGGCCTGCGTTGTAATCACACCCTCTTTCTCAATTCCGATTGGATATTCCTGTGAACCGATTCAAGATTCCGGTCTTCGGGCGGTCAAGTAACATTGCGTAAGAGCTCAGCACCAGCCCGCGTCAATCTTTAGACATCAAACACATGGCCGCGGTAAAATTCCCAAGACAGGTAGATTATATCTTATACATGACTTTACAGCTGGGGCTTAGCAAACATGACACAGACTTATGGAACGACCTTACCATTCCAAGGTGCAACTTGAAATAAAGTGAAGACAGCGGGCTGTATCATCTCAAACAACGAAAACGTTTTGACAGATATTTACACTAGTGGTTTGAAGAGCAAATGATCGATCCATATCAAATGCAATCCTTCTTCTCCAAGACCGCCAGAACAAAATTCGTCAAACAAGATTAGCCACTGAAGAATTTTTAACATCAAAACCACGCAGAACGTGAATTACAGAATATTTAGAACACTAATTACACTTAAACGGTGAAATTTAAAATGGTTAAAGGGCCAAATCCCTGTAGAGAAAGCGGTTACAATTATTACGAACGTATTGGAGTGTATGTTTGTTCGAGTTGAATTAGCCACAAGAGGCAGTTAAATGAGATGCAGGGGTATTTTTGGGAATTTGCAATATCTGTCAATTACTTAAGACTTTATGTTCTCATATTTTACGTTTACAGCATTTGAACTTTTAACATTTGAGATGGAAATATTTCTTTGACGTGCTTATACAAGACATATTTTCTCTACCATGGTTTCCTAGTCCAAACCCCTTCTTCTTTCCTCCGATTTCTTACTTTTCTATTTACAATTTCAAAACAAGTGCTCTCTCTCTCTCTCTCTCTCTCTCTCTCTCTCTCTCTCTCTCTCTCGTGAGATTTCCCAGATAGAAAAGAAACTCCTTTGTTAAGAAGTACAAAACACCTCGGGTACGATGCTCTTTACTTTTTGCCACTAAAAAAAACAATGGAATTCCATAATTTGATATAAAAGTCCATCAAACCTTACGCCAAGCTTGCATGTTATTGATACAATACCATTCTCCAAAATAAATGATAAAAGACAGAAATAACATTTTCTGAATACAGATGTTCATTGAGAAAAACGAATTTCACAGGAAGAATATGATCTGCCTTACTAAGAGTTAAACGAAAGCGAATGTGTTACCACGACATGCAATCAGATGGTATATTGATAGTATAGTGTGGGTTTCGGACAGTAGATGCCGGAGAGTCGGTCACTCCAAGATGCATTGATGATATAGTGTGGACTTTGGATAGTACATAACTGGATATTGGTAACTACACACGACGCATTGGTTAGTATATGTAAGGCATTGATCACCACAACGACATGTTCAAGGTTTAGTGTCGGTGATGGATAGTTGATTACTAGATATTAGTCACTCTATTGGCTTGTTGATTGCACATTATCTGATGGACAGAGATAACTGGGTGTTGGTCACTCCAAATACGTGGTGATGGTATAGTGTGACTGATAACATATAATTATGTATTGTTTGCAACAAACGGCGCAAGGTTAGTGCTGTAAATGTAACATTACATTTTCTATTCAAGTTAATAGAACTCTATAATGTTAAACTTATGATATTTTAACATTTTATTTCACATTAGAGTTAATGGAGACCCATAGCCGGGCAGCCACTATATCTAATTTCCTCTGTTTTTAAAATGGATGTAATGGTCTTATAATAAAGAAACGACAGCAGTCTGGAAACATGTAATGAATTACCGGTAATGAAAGTTTCGTTGCAAGTAATACGGCAATATTCATTTCTACAAATAACTTTTGACCAGTCTGGTGGCCTAAGTGGTTAGAGCGGCGGCCTCGCGTGCGGGAGATCGTGGGTTCGAACCCCAGCCAAGTCACACCAAAGACTTATAAAAATAGTACTAAATGCTGCTTCAGATTGCGCTCAGCCTTAAGAGGTTAGTGTTAGGTCCTGTCAGCCTGGTGTCAGGATAATGTGACTGGGTGGGACGTGATGCTACATGCTAAATATCACTATCAGTTGCCACACTGCAGACATCGTAGCGATATGACTGAAACATTTTTGAATCTGCGTTAAAAATCCGAATCACATACACGCACGCACACGCACACACACACACACACAAATAACTTTTATTATTAAATAACCGTTTGATAGTAGGACATAGATACACTAGACATTATGGGCAGTCTGTTCGCAATAATAACAAATATGTATCAGGTTTGTGAAATATTTTGCAATCGTACTATTCTCGTCGTCTTTAAAGATACATTATAAGAAGACTTTCCATACAGATTACCGCAGAAACTTCAGTAAAGAGATTCCTTCAGAAACTTTTCGTAAAGATTTATGTCTGAAATGCATTGTTGAACTATTAATTCAGTACATGAAGTACCTTCCTCCAAAGCAATTTGGAATGATAACTTTTTGAAACAAATGGAAAATGTTCTTGCACAGGAGAAAGAAACATATATTCTCGGCGAAATAAATTAGAAACTTCTTAATATTCAAATAAGGAACAAATGGATGGAATTTATTGAATCATTAGGCCTAGTCCTGCTGATAAATGAACCCACAAGGGTAATAGAAAAATCAAGCACTCTCATTGATCACATTTATACCAACCTACCCGACAATGTGGCTTGTGTTAATATACCGAATGTTGGTCTTAGTGACCACTATCCTACTTTTTTGACAAGAAAGGTTAAACGCAAGAGAAATAAGAAAAATACACACAAAACTATCACTTACAGATGGTTCAAAACATTTAATGAAGAACAATGTCTCAATGACCTATATAAAGTTCCATGGAATATGATCCAAAATTTGGATGACATAGATGAAGCTCTGAGGGTGTGGACTGACTTATTTATGGATGTAGTCTCTAAGCATGCGCCACTGAAAGTACATCGAGTAAAGAATGAAATCCAACCTAATTGGCTTACTACTGAAATCCTAGTCGATATGAAAACACAAGACCAATTCAAGCCTATGGGAAACCATGCACAATATGAAGTATGGAGAAATGAAATAAAAAGTATGATTAATAAAGCTAAAAAATGTATTATCAATCATTGCTTAAAAACAAAAAGAGCAACACAAACTCCATTTGAAAAGTCTTCAATGAACTCACTGGAGGAACACACAAAGATCAGACAAATAAAATTCATTCACTTCTGGTAAGTGAAACCATAGTCAATGATGACACTGACATTGCAAATGTTTTCAATGATTCTTTTTTACCAACATTACCACAAAGTTAAAAGAACCAGTGATTGAAAACAACTTTAATGAACTGAAAAAGTTCTGCAGCAGCAAAATCTCTAAGGAGGTATGTTTCTCTATCTCACCAGTATCAAAAAACTTTGTTAAAAAATGTCTCAGTCAACTTGATACCAAGAAAGCTGCAGAACTTTATCAGATTGGTCCACGACTCATTAAATCTTCTGCCTCTACTATTTTAGATAGCATAACATTCATAATCAATTTAAGTATTTCTACCTCATCTGTCCCCAAAATATGGAAAACTGCAAAAGTAATTCCTATTCACACATCTGGTTCTAAGGATGATGCTAATAACTACCGGCCAGTCTCAATACAAACTTGTCAAAATTGATTGAAATACATGTCCATGACTCATTCATGTCATATTTAACCAAACACTTTCAGTTACACCCTAATCAATCTGGCTTTAGACAGAAACATTCATGTGAGACTGCCTTGATCTCCCTAACTGATAAATGGCTTCAAGCACTTGACCAAGGTAGAATAATACGATCTGTATTTGTAGATTTCAGGGAAGTTTTTGACTCGAAATGTCTTTACAGAATGCCCTAAACAAACTGGACAACTGGTGCACATGCAATGGCATTGTGGTAAATACTGGTAAAACTAAAATATTACTTATCTCAACACGGCAAAAAAGGACAAATCTTTATAGTGATGAACTATGTCTGACATGTAAGGATAAAAATGTGCAAATGGTCTGTCATGATAGACTACTTGGTGTTATGGTAGATAATAACCTATCATGGACTGAACATATCAAACACATCAGTAAAAAAAAGTCAATTCAAGTTTACGGCTCCTCAGTAGGATAAGACATTTTCTCCCTGAAAAGCACTGAAAACTATTTTATAACAGTTACATACAATCCTATTTAGACTACTGTAATATAGTATGGGGTAATTCAAATGATAAAAACATAGCAAAGCTGGCACATCTTAAAAAAGAGCATTTGGGCTAATATCAATCCAGAAAGAAAGCAAGGAAAATTTAGCTGGTAAGTTTGAGAAAAACCAAATTAATGTACAGGATATCCACTAATAGTGCTCCTGAATGTTTACAATCACTATTCCAGTATAGGCTACCTGGCAATACTCCCCACCTGCAATCCATGTCTACCAAACAGTATAAAATTCCCCAACCAAATAAGGAATTATTTTTAAAAAGGTTTCTAATTCTCTGGAACTTTGCTCTGGAATAGTATTCCAGTTGAGATTAGAAATGCCCACTCTATTTCCTTCTTTCAAACCCAATATATCTTGTGGCTTCAGAGATGTAGCTAAAATAAATAAATTCATTTGTATGAGGGCCTCAAGGTAGATTAGTTCTTAGCTAATTGTGTTGTCCTCTTTAAATAAATAAAGTCATTATTATTATTACGATCAGTACGACTTCCCGATCGCAACACGTGACTGTACGGACACACCAGCTGCCATTATAAAGAGACAGCAAGATTATTGTGAGAATAGACGCTGACCGAGAAAGATGAGTTCGATTCAGAAACAGATGAATGCACCAAAACAAACTTTCAACAAAGTCGAGTATAATGTAGTAAACTGCAACAATAGCGATGCAGCACATCTTCGCTGCTTTAGTATCGAAGCGATACCGTTCGTGTTCCCGTCTAAGAAACTCAACCATGGCTCATTTGCATTAGACGGCGAGATCCATAGACGTGAAAATTGTTTACTCTATGCTTTGCGCAATAGCAACATTTACAGTCCATAGTTGAGGATTTTGCTATTGTAATGTTTTTGGAATACGGTTTGTCTTTCGGAATCCAGTGTTACAGCCAATGCAGACTGACAGGACACGTATGTTCATTAGACAATATTGCAATATAACAGTGGTATTGTTAAACTTTTCAATGAGAAATATGCTATCCTTATACAATGGTATGCCAGTGAGAATTGTAAACTTTAGGATAGATAAAGTTTATATAACGTCCCCCTCCTCTTAAAATTGATATAGTAACTCATATTAAAGGGTAACCTTCTCTCTCTCTCTCTCTCTCTCTCTCTCTGATAACGTTAAATAGAAGACCACTTTATTTTAAAAAAATAAATTACAAAATATGAACAAATTAAATAATTGCAAATAAAATTAAGAAAACAACAACAACAAAAAAAAAACAACTGGATGCCATTTAGAATTGAAAACAATTTAGGACAGTTAAAATTTCTAAAATGTACCCCCAGCTTCATACAGGAATTAAAACAAATTAATACCTATGAACATTTCTAACATACAATTTACCATTATCCTCACAAACGCATTAAAAGGGTAACCTAAAGTTCATTTCCGCTTGTCCTATAGGTTGCGCTGTACAGTTTCGCCGTTTGAATAGAGTTTAATATTTAACGAAATATAATGTGGCAGGTTTTCCTCACTGGTTATCGCAGCTTTTTTAAAAACAAGATCTTCCATATTTTAGGTAGTGTTTAAAGAACTTTTCAATTCTATCTATTGTGGTGCATGATTGATAGGTCTAATCTGGGCTATAGATTCTACAGATTAGCCTATTGTCGAGACCACTGGAGGGAGATACACTATTCACATTTAGAGTGCCCATCGATTGGTCCAACTTAATATCACGTCATTCCTCAAAGACGTTTTTGCTCTGTTTTCAAATAATACCAAAACCTTTATAACTTAAAACGTATGGAGAGTGCTCCCCACAAACTTTGTTATTATCAGTGTTAAAAAAGTTCAAACACAAGTTTAATTTGAGAAAAAAGATTTGGAACTTAAGGTACAAAAGAAACAAATAAAATTCTACTCATCGGATTGGTTTTCTGTCTCCAGTCATAAATTGATGTTCACTTTTTAAATTGCATTATTTTTCCAATACTCTTTCCTACGTTTTCCTTTGGAAGCGTTTTTTTTAATATCAGGTGCTCAGCGCCGGGCCTTTACTAGGATTTCACGACACTCAGTCTTTCTGTGATTCTATCTATTAATCCATCTTCCATCCATCTTTTGGAAGAGAACAGACTACGTGCTTACCTCCATTTTCATAAGATAGATTGGTAAATACGAGGAAGGTAGATAACTTACAAAACAATTATTATAATGTCATACAAAATAAAATATAAAAATTAATCGTATGTGTTTTCCATTTAAGAAAAAGACGATGATTTACGCTGGCATAAAAAAGAAAAAATCGGCAGCACTGCAAAGCCTCCATATATAGTTTGAAATTTGAAAGCTTGTTTATTTTATCTTGCAAAAAAGTCATTTTCCATACCCTTGCCCAGATACGGTGAACGGACTGAGGTGTTCTGATTGATGCTTAGATGGATGTCGACTTTGAAGCATGAATGGCAATGACGAGGCCAATGTTTTTGGCAAGATTCAGTTTTCAATATTATGTTAATAGAAAAACATCATTTGCCTCATATTTATCAAATTATACATTAATATTGTTTCCCTTTAGTGTCTCTTTTTAATAATAATAATAATAATAATAATAATAATAATAATAATAAGCATTATCGTGATTATCATCCAGAATAGAAGGGGATTAGGAAAATGTCAAAATTAACATAATAAGCTCAGAAAGTTTAGGTCTAGAAAACTAAGATATATTTGGAAGAATATGAACAAGTCAAAAACGCAACTTCAGCATTCGAATATGAAAATCAAAGAGTTCTATTAATTTTAAGAATTAAATACAACCTCAAGGGTTGGTGGAAATTGCCATTTATAATTTAATGATAATGAAAAAATCCTCAAGGCATACGTTATCTCATGTTTTAAGAAACATAGGAATCGTAAAGTGTGAACCAGTGACGGAATTTTAAATAAGCAAATGAAAGAAACCTTAAGTCCAATACATCTTCTGTATGAAAATCTTTTCAAATTAATTCTTGATTCCGGAAATTCTTATGTATATATATATTTTGCTGGCTTTTCTTAATAATTGCATGTTATGTATATCTGTATTTTGTAATTGACCTTTGTCCAAAATCAAGTTCGTGGTGTACCTGACCCATGACATTGCTTTGTAAACAACATAATACATAACTAATATTTTTCTATGATTATAGATTAAATATTCAGATAAATATTAATGGAAGCAAACATATTTACTTCATTCTGAATGTAGGATATTAGTTTTTCACTTTGAAATTTATAAACTTGTTGACAACTTTGAATGTTTTAGAGAGGAGACTGATCTACATCTAGGGTTTATTATTGTGTCTTAATTTTTTATATCGACGTTGTTTAGATGAAAAATTACTCATTCTTGCCTTAACACCCGAAGCGGAGTCAGTCTATTTGTTGTGTTCAGTTTTTAATCTCAGTGGATTTATTTATTCAAATTATTATTCACTGGAGTTACAAGTTACTCAATAATATTGTTGGACTAAAACATTAATTTTGGTATTTTAGAAGAAAGAGTTCGTAACGGGTACTCAACAAATTGTCATAATTTGTGTGAATTCCTTCAATGACATTCTGAAAGTAAGGAAAAATATTTTTTTAAAATTGTTTTGCTGACTTTCAAATCGCTTGTCATTCAATTTTGAGATTTTTATTTTATCTAAAGTCAAAAAATAAAATACTGATGGAAAAGATTTCAATTTATAATATATAATATGTACATGTATAAAGTCTTGTATGTACGTTTAATGGTAAAAAATATCCTTTTTAGCTTGTAATAATTAACTAGAGTAAAATATCAACGATTAATATATTTTTATTTCTCATGATTTAGAAACGTTTTTGTTACAATAATTGTGATACAATTCAACTGAAATTTTCATTTGATGATATTAAATTGTTATTCCGAATTTTAATGCTTCATATGGAGATACTATGATAATTGTAAACAACGAAATATATTTCCATAAGAATTGAAATTCTTTTGTACAATACTGCGAGGATTGGAAATTAAATATTATTTAGAATAGAACCCAAATAATGGATTTAGAGCAAACGGCCATCCGCTAGAATTATTTTTAGATCCCAATTATTTAGAAATATATAATCATTATGCATTGGTGAAAGCTTAATTATGTAGTAATATTCATATTTGACACTGTTTTTAACTTTCCAGCTACATACACAAACAATAGAGAAAGCTAACATGCCGCATATCTGGTGCAATCTGGAGCGATGTTAACAGTCAGTAGAGATTAAATCAGTCTGCTGATGAAGTCCTTAGAGTGAGGACGAAAGCTTCAGGTTAGCTTTCTCTATTGTTTGTATATGTAGTTGAAAAGTTAAAAACAGTGTCAAATATAATCATTATACATATAAAAGTGTTTACCCTTCTCAAAGCCGAGGAATTATTTGCCGGTGAGAATCATAGTACTGATCAAGCTTGTATGACTCTTTAATTTAAAGTTTAAGAGAATACAATAAGAAACTTCAACTTGCATTAAGATCCGCATTCAAAATTATTTCACCATACCATTATATCAATACATAACTATGAGAGTGAAATCTGAGGATATGAAACACGTCTAACAGCAAAATTCCATAAAGCATTTCTAAGAAACATAATAAATCTATGAAGAAGTACTCTAATCTATATATTACATCCAATACACTTCCTTACATATATGCGATGAACTTCTGGCTCTCATGACGAAATTATATTAAAACCGTCATCTTACATCAATACAAGCAACTGTGGCTATCTGTTTTCGAAAAAATTGTCGAAAGGATATCTTTTTTTATTAAACAGGTATCCAATTAGAAAAAGATTTGATCAAATTTCCTAAAAGTTGTACTTACCTGTTTGAAATTCAGGACGTGAAACCGTACTAAATTGTTCATATTGGTCGATGGGATAAAATTCTACATGCAAATAGAAAACGTACCAAACTGGAGTGTCCTTGAGCCAGTTTTAATTCTTGAATCCAAAAATATATTATCGGTGTTTAAAATGTTGGCAGTGAATTTGATCAATAATGGAAATAATTGGCTTGCGTTATTAACTGGTCTAGCATTTCCGTCAAGTCTTGCAGTGTCCTTTTCACATCATAAATGAAACGTACCCATTGTTATGGGTTTTAGCTTTCTCTTAGGACTAATAATATATTTTTGTAAATGAGGTCATCTTATTCCTCATGGCTATTCCAATAATCTGGTCGTAGTTTTGCCACTGAATTCAAAGTTATAGAGTTTAAGGAGTACCTCAAAAAGTCAAAGCTGGAATTATGTGGGTAGCGTCTACGTAATTGTTCTTTCCCAGACTGTTTACATGCGTGTATTCTCGTCTCATGTGGAAATATTGGGGTATAGAGTTATGTTACGTCTAATGAAGCATTCTTTTTTGGTGTTAACAGTTCACTGGTTTTAATTTTCAGGAGGTAGTCGGCTGAATTCTTAAGACCGGAATGTAGTGTATGTACACGAGTCTTCATAAAGTAGTCTAAAATCGTCCTAATTTGTTTGAGTGACCATTGTTCGAAATAATAGGCTTACCTGGGTTTCCTGTTGGGTATTTAGATAGGAGGAAGAATCTTTCTACTCTTGGTCTGTCGACCCTAATAGATTCCTTGGTTTTGTGGTCTATATATCCCTCTTCTAACATTTCATTCACGGTATGTTCAACTTTCTTAGCGCATTTTAATGTTTGGTCATACTTTAATTCATGGTAGAATTTGACAACAATCAGATGTCCGGTTGCTTCGTTGACATAGTCGTTTAGACCTTTTAATCTGTTGATTTGATTATAGTGTCGGTTCTAGGTGGCAATGAAGTTATGGTTCCCATTTCCTCTCAAACTTAATTTGAGTATTTGCCGCATCGACATGGGTGATTTGAGATTTCACTTTTAACAGATGAAATGAAGGCCTCGCTGTAAGCAAAAGAACTATTTGGAAGGAGCCAATGACCATTTTCCGGAATGTCAGTGGTTCAATGTGGTTGTCTTCATTCGTAACGGTTTTGGACTATTGCGAGCTTGGCTTTAAGTCAATTTGCGACTGAACTCTTTTGTGTCTTTTAGTATCTCGCATATTCTGGGAAGGACAGAAACTTAGAGTTCTTGAAATGAACTTGATTTATGGCAAATGTGTGAGGATTACGGTTAAAAGATTTATTTTGTAATTTTTCTTTGTTATTTTCATTAGGTTTCTTCGGGTTTTATTTTATTGTGATGTGATACGTTGCATATCAATTAGTTGTGGTTGACGTACTGGAAAATTATGTTTTCGAAATTTCTTTTTTCTTTATTGTCCCAACTTAACTGTCAGTTTTCTTTAATCTTTATTTTGGTGTGTCATTAATTATCTAATATGTTCTTGACTTGAAGGAAATGATTTATTTATTTATTTATAAGTTGAACAGTTTTTGTAGTTTGTAAAAAAAAGTACTCATTACTAAAGTTGTTTATAAGTATGTAAGTTTCATTTAAGGTTCGTGTGTTATTTTATTCCAGTTTCTTCATTAAATATTTAGACTAGGACATGTCCTTTTTATTTAGAAAAAGGTTGAAATATGTGATAAACCAATTGAAAATTTAACACCAATATCAGCAAGGAGACAGATCGGGGCAAAAAATACTGTATTACACCAGCAAGTGGAAAGTACTGACAACAAAATAGTTGGAAATCTAACGCTACTGGAGACCAATTGTAGAGAAAACATTGAGAAAACAATTCAAAAGTTATGCAAACAGTACCATCAGGGTAAATGCGGAAGCAAGTGTTTAACTGTGCAATAACATTATCACTATCTATGGATATTTTATAAGTGTTGTTTTTCTACTCTACCGCCATCTTCTTCCTCGTGTGTCTAATACACATCCCACGCCTACTCCATCTTGCACGACTACTCCATCTTCCACGTCTACCCCATCTCCCACGACTACTCCATTGCCCACGCCTGCTATATTTCCCACGACTACTCCATCGCCCACGCCTGCAACATCTCCCACGACTACCTCATCTAACATGACTACTCCATCTCGAACGACTACCTCATCTCCCACGCCTACTCCATCTCCTACGACTACTGCATCTTCCACGACTACTCCATCTCCCACGCCTACCTCATCTCCCACGACTACTCCATCTGCTTCTACTCCAGAAAAATCATTTTATACATGATCATAAAAGCCATCACAAACCTAGCCGATTATTTATCTGATTTAGCCAAAATAATTGTTTTCAGGGTTACTACCTCTTATTATTAGTGACTTGTACTATTGTATATTCCTTTAGTTCCGGATAGGTAGTTTCTTTTCTTGCTGAGCATGTTGTTTAACTCAATTTAACGCTGGGTTGGGATGGGTGGAGGTCGCAGGTGTAAATGAAGCAAAGAGTAGTATTGAGTGATAGTAACCTATTAAAAGCTAAACCTTAGCATTAGAATTTAAATAAATGTTTGTTTATGGTCGATATTGTTTATTGGCATTTCTAAATTGAACTTTGTCTACATTTTTATGATTGTCATTTGACTTTTGAAGGTTCGAACATTAGACAGAATTGTAGATCTGACAGTAGCAAACATTGTCATAAATACCCCTCTTCTCTGCATAATCTCTGCTTTCTTTTGTAGCAAGATTTCTATAAAAACTAGAGGTTCTTCTTTTTCTCCCACAGAATATATATCATCAGCCGAGAATATTTTCCAGCACTCAACAATACCTACCCGAAAATTATATTTACATTTGTTAGCAAGTAGCTTTGACAATGTTTTCATTCCATCCGAATTTGTAAGCAAATACACGTCATCTCTTACTACATAGATCGTTGTTTTAGTGTAAAACTCATTCAATATTTACATCACATTTCTATAAAGGTTGAGTGAATCACAATATAACTTATAAGGTACAAATTATTTTATATTGTGACTTGCACATGATGTTGTTGCACATCGACGTTCGCGTGATCTTCTGTCCGATCTTGTTGCTGTTCTGCTCATGTGCCACTCATTGTGCTAGCTAAGAATTATATTAGATACAGCAACGTTTAGTGTTATCATGTACTGTGCATGGTCGAAGACAGTAATATTTAGTAATTTACACCGGAGCAAGAGCTGTAAATATAAATAGCAGGTACAGAATAATAAATTCGCTGTCCCACTTATCGCTATAATCTTGTTGTAGAGGCCACTTTTCCAAGTAATCTACCATAACAACTGTGTTATCTTTAATTTATTAAATAGTATCGTACCCCTTTAAGAGATGGTAAAATGTACTGCAAATGAAGTCACACCCATCCATCCGGTTCTAGGACCTCTCCTCGGAACAACTATCATCGACATTAATCTCAGTTTGCAATTTCTCCTGAACTTTCATATGTTATCTACTGTTCCCAAGCACCATACTGCTATGCAGCAGATGACAATGTTGGATGTGATCATGAGCTGTGTTCAAGATATCAATGCCAAAAGCAGCAGTGGAAATTATATATCCGTACACGAATAACTTCATGAAAAATAAATTAACTCCATCTTTGGTAGGCTATATAATAGAATAGAAAGACCAGGCAACAAAAGTAATTCAATATTTAAACAAAATAGCACCTTCCTCCTCCTAAGTAAAAGCAAACAACAATGTAATAACACTCATAAACCAAGGTCCCTAAACAGTCGTTTAATTCTTTTTTTTATTAATTCTGGCATAATCACCACACGGAACAGTATGTATGGTAACAACAGAGTACGAACTATTGACCCAGCAAATATCAGATAAAGTATATAATTGTTAGTCAAATCGATTTGTGGGTTACAAATGCTCTTTGACGTACGAAAACTATTGTCGAAATGTGAAAAAATCAAAACCGTTACTTTTTGAACATGTGTTTAATCGAACCAACAATAATGTAGATGTAAAACAATTGAACATAATCTGCAATACCTTTAATACATCTTCTGAGCGTAAGGGGAAATATTCAAAGGCATTAAAAAGAATACTAAATTTGATAATAGCACTTAACAACTTACTAATCATCACGGAATATATATATATATATATATATATATATATATATATATATATATATATATATATATATATATATATATATATATATATATATATATATATATATATATATATATATATAAAGGCATGTTGTCTTCATAGTGTATTCGTTAAAAACATAAACGTTTTGGTACAGTTGCACATAACAAGGTAATGAATGCAAGAACCATCAACATGACATAATCAGCCCAAGAAATATCGTTTTACTGGATAATTTAAAATACCAGCTTATTAGGCTAACAATAAATACCTAGCAATGATGATAATGCTTTTCAACCTGACTCGAGGAAATAGTTAACAATATTTTTATATCTCTTTCAAATTTGTCAACTAATGTATCTGTAATATCCATCTCACCACTACCGGCCTCCTCCGTTTAAACCTCTTAGAAACATAGCTATGGTTATTCCAAGTGTTGTTGCTAGCATTCCGACAGCTGTAAAAATAACAGCAGTTAATACACCCCTTTTTCACCTAATGGTAACTCTACTCTGACCATTAATTCAATCGTCCTTTAAGTTATTTTGTAAATCTGTTAAATGTTCAAATATTTTTGTCATTTAATTTCTTAAGTTTGAAACATGCGTGGAACATATTTTTATTATACAACGTTAGATTCTGATGTCTTTCTCTATATGTTTGTCATACATTTCAAAATCTGATTTCATTGATAATATTTTGAATTTACTACATATGCTACGTAACCTACTGATTTTTCTTTGTCCTTCTGAAAAAATAACGTATTAAGAATAACCTCTTTCTAAATCTCTTTACAGCCTATCCATTCCATTCTTTAATT
Source organism: Megalonaias nervosa (assembly GCA_016617855.1). Classification (NCBI taxonomy): domain Eukaryota; kingdom Metazoa; phylum Mollusca; class Bivalvia; order Unionida; family Unionidae; genus Megalonaias; species Megalonaias nervosa. The sequence goes on from JAECUM010001217.1 coordinate 58,142, forward strand.
TAATGTTTCCGCTTGTCATTTCTTATTTAAGACTTCTCCTACTCGATCTATATTGTCATAGATATGTATTGCTTGCCTAATTGTATCTGCTGGCACTAATGGTTCATTTGTTTTACTTGCTTGGATCTTTATATTTCAGCAATTTTTCATTTTATTTATTTTAATATATGTCCACCTCTTTGTATGGCTATGTAATTAGATGTATACATATTGTTTTGTTAGCCCTTTTAACATATTTGTAAAACAATTCTAATTCCTGCACTTATTTACATTATTTTCAAGTTATAAATTACTGCTTATTATTTTGTCTATATAGCTGTTTTTGTTGAACGAGATAGCGACTCTAATGTGTTGCATCGCGGAAATGTCTTGAAAGATTTTAATTTGAGCTACTCTTTACAATTAATTTGTACTATTAAAATTTACTACAAAGTTGAAAACACAGTTTAGTTAAAAGATGATGCTTAATAGTTTGCAACTAACTTTAAAATCATGTCTGCGTTAATTGCTGATTTTATTGCAAAATAAAAAGAAGGCAGTAAAAGTAAAGCTTAGGAAATTTCTTTTGCTATTGAGCAAATATAAAAGGGTATTTCACAAAAGAGGTAAGAACCACGTATAGTTGAACTTGTTAAACAACTTGGAAAATATTCACTCTAATTCGAAAGATGACCGGACATAAATTATTACAAGATAAAGAAGCTAAACTAGAACATTATAAAAGTGTTATTGATGAACTAACATGCAACTCGAAAGAAAATGTATTACTTGATAGGCGATGTAGTTGTTGCCTTAGGTTTGAAATTAATGTATTCATAGAGGTCTATTTTTAAACTTAAACAAGGTGTTTATTTGATAAGCTACTTGAAAATGAACAACCAGTTACAATGGTTACGCAAAAAAAAGACAAGTTCATTTTAAACAATTCCTTAATTTGTACATTACGTTTAGTAAATAAATGACAAGTTAATGAATTTCAATAATTACTAATATTGACCATACAACATTAAATTCAACTGTTTCAGTTGGATACATGATGTATTTAAAGATTATGTTTCAGCTTTTAATTGAATCACGATTAGAAATGCTTATTGATGAATCCGTAAAGTTGATTATTCCGATTTCATTGTCTCAGTTCATTGTCTCAGTTCACAACTAATGATCTGATAGAGTTAATTCCATTGACAATAATTAAGTAAATAGGCTAATGGGCCTAACGAGAATAATGTTATGTATATTTAATTCATATAGTGTACCTGACTTTTGTCAAAGATATTCTGGATTGTGTCATTGTGGCACATCAGGACGTTCAAGACTATTTGAATTCATTCGGTATATTCTAAGCTTTAAAACTTGTGATTGAACGTTTATGATTTTTTTGGGATTTAATTCACAATACTTTAGGTGTCTTTTGAATTTTCACTTCTAATTTCAAGAAATAAATTATCTATTGATTTTAATAACTTGTTCGTTTCACATTTTACTGTTACATAGCTTAACGCCTAGAGTCGTAGCAATAAATACATTTCAATGTAAAAATTTAAGCCCAGAAAGCCAAAGAGCACAATTATTGCAATCAAACCTGAAAAAAACTGTAAATCATAAATCTGAAGTTGAAGCAGAAAAAGCGGGGCAAAAACTAAAATAAATGCTGCATATTTCGTATCGTTAAATTCCAGAACAAAACTCTATTCTACATGATCGCCTACTCACACCTGCATTATCTATAGGCTGATGAAAGTTAAAGAATTAAGAATGATCTGCTTATAGAGATCGAACTTTACGGTGGTATCAGAACAAAGTATAAAACAGCATATTCGTTTTTAACCTTGGACGTGTTATGGGTGTTGCATATAAAGGTTTTGAGTCTCAGGATTGTTAACAATACTTATTATCTCTCAAATTTTTAGTGGCTTTGATACAATTTTATTTCGGTTGTTGCAAAAGATATTAAAGACAATTTGGTATACCGTATTACAAAGCTATGTAACCTTTGCTATAATGAAGTTTTACACTATTTACAATTTGCTTAGTAAAATAAGACGATAATGAAATAATTCACAAGGAATTTAGCATAATAGTAACAAAGTACAAGACACACAAAGAGATTTAAAAAATGCAATTAGGATAAACGAAAGAAGGAAGCCAAAATATTGAAGAACTTTTTTAAAGAAAATTTTTGAGAAGACGGAAAGAAAATAAAAGAAAAAATATTTTAGACGAGGTTACTGTCGTGCTAGATGCATCAAAGTATGTTAAGTGAAATACCAAATTATAAATCGTGAAGCTATGAGCTATTAATGTTTACTTAATTTACAGTACTTAAATAGAACCATACGTCATCGAAGAAGGGCAACCTGAGAAAGAATTTGTTTAAGTCAAACAGGTAATAAAGATGGTAACGTATCCATTTCATTCCAGAGAACAGATGTTGTACTATTACATTATTGAAAATGATAAAAAGACAATTTGTTTTATTACACTAATTATAAGAATGAAACAAAACTGTTTTAGTTCCTACTGGTTTCTATAACCTTAAACAAAGTCAAAGAAAGATGATAGCGATAATGGAAAAAAATATTAATATTCAGTGCTAGGATAAAATAGTCAAAGATCTATATGACATTTACTGAATCTGGGAATGCGGGAGTTCAGAACCTAAATATTTATCCATTTTCACATAAATACTATTGACAGTTCCTTTTAACGAAAATTATTTATATTTTGGCGTCACCTCTACCTGTTAAAACTGTTTCATAAGTCTTAATGGAAATTACAAACAATTAACAAGATGAATCGTTAACAAATTAAATATCGGTAATATACATGAAGCTGAAAAGTTTTAGATTTTTACAGGCCGCAAGTTTTATGTTCACGCTAAGTAAATAAAATTGCAAATATATTCGGACAAATATCTCCTTGTGATTTTATCTTTAAACCCTCAGAGAATACAGATAAGAAATATGATGCTATACATTAGTCCATAAATGATGACATATACTTGAACAGCCACTTTATGACAAATTTAGGTAATTCATTAAAAGCAACTAATGTAGCCCTTATGTAGTTTGTATATTGTTACGCAAATATGCAAGACGTTTGGATAATAATAACTGGAACAAGTTGGTACTAAATAATCAGTCGTAAATCTGATGAATATAGAAATAGCTAAAGGACTGAAGAATTACAAAACTATTTATGACAATCTGGACCAGAAACCTTCACATCTGCTGCCACAGGGGATGAACGAACTGAGAGAGCTACAAAAGTAATATGAACACTTATTACCAGATATTCCAACACGAACCAATAAGATCTTCCACAATGTTGAAATTGCAACCCCACGGGTTCACAGTGGTGCTCGTAAAATCTTAAACCACAAAGACACCACGGCTACTAATGATAAACTCGACAAAGGCACCAACGCAGGATCAGAAAGGACTTTTGACCAATGCGTGGAAATTCATGAACGTACTTCCTCAAGCATACCATTTCGCGGGGTCAATTATATTGAAATACCAAAGTGTGTTCCGTTGCAGTAAGTGATATATGTGCAAATCAACAACTATCGATGTTATAAATGTGCCCTCGGATACGCATTATACCCCGATACGCGTTATAATACTACCCAGCCGTGACAGTACCAACAATACCTGAGTGAACAAAAATTTGGTAACACAGAATTGCATGTACAGGTTACTCTGGACATACTCGAAAAGTTTTAAGAATTCAACCCTGGTACGTGTACGCTTGGAACAATTTTTTATGCACTTTTTCTATCCCTACATGTACCAAGCAAACATTCATATGGGCGGACCCTGGTTGATCTGCTGTGCTGAGTGATGGTTCGCGATCTCATTACGTATCTCATTAGCAGCACAAAGCATCTGCTTGATAAACATGAATTTCACTGTGTCGGAATCAGTAATAAATCGCAGGACACAAATATGCCAAAGCCTGGCAAAACATTAAAACGTTCATCACGTTGCAACGAGAAATGAAAGTATCATATATTATCTACAGTTTCATTATATTACAGTTGCATCGTTTAAGCAATCTCGTGGATGCTAACTTTCCCGACGCCACCACGATCCAAGTTGCTAAACAAGTCCTATGCGGATTTTGTTTTGTTGTTGCCTGATGTGACCGGTAAGCTGAGTCGCCAAGTTTGTATCACAGGCAGAATGGTCATGACCCGCGATAACATTCGTGAGTTTTCCGCTGCCACTCATTGCTGCATCTGTAAAGAGCCTTTACCTGAAAAAAAAAGAAATTCGCAATCACTGTCACATCACCGGGATATACAGAGGAGCCGCACACAACGCATGCACTCTACAGTTACGAAACAAATTAAGAATCCGTGTTGTGCTTCATAAACTGTGTGGGTACCATGCAAGACGTCGCATTAGCGTTTTCCCCTACAACATGGGAAAGTACAGTTTTTCGACTAGGCCATCTGCAGTTTGTTGACTAGCTGCAGTTTCTGAATTCTAGTCTGGACAAAATCAATAGCAATCTTGCAGCGAATGGGCACGACCGTTATAGAGTCACTCATCGATACAGTGAATCTGAAATGTTCAGGTTCATCGTCAGTAATGGAATCTACCCCTACGAGTGCATGAGCGACTTAGAGGAGTTTTCTGAAACTTATTTGCTACCTATTGAGGCCTTTAACCACGATATGTATGCTGATCACGGATGTGTTTGAGACTTTCCGTGAAAAAGATATTAAGGTTTATAAACTTGATCCTTCACATTACATTTCTTCAGTAGGAATAACCTGGGATGCACTTCAATCAAAAACAAAAACTGAGTTGGAGCTGCTTATGGATATTGATCAACATCAGTTTTGTGAGCGTGAGATTGTATTTCCATGTCCAGTTGTTGACACGCTCACGCGAACAATCCCAATGTGGACGCTTACAATCATGTTATATGCTTTAATCAAATAACTTTTAAAATTGGAGGGTTTAAATGTGTCTAGCCCACAGATTTTGAAAAATGCATACGAGAGAAGATAACACGGAAATCATAGATACTTCTTCGAGGTTGAGCTGGAGTATCCAGAAAACCCCCACCACCAGCATCACCTCCACAACGACTACCACTAGCATCAAAAACAACGACTGTACCAAAGTTATGGATTTCTCCGTATCCATGCCAAATCATTGAAGGGTTGGGTGTCCGGTACAGAATGCACCAAACTTGTTCTACACTTAGGCACCAAGCATACTTATGTTGTACATGTGAGAAAATCTGAGCTGTATTTACGGCCGGGAATAGATGTCAGCAAAGTGCACCGAATAATTAGCTTTTGTCAGTGCGCCAGAATAGCTAATTGCATCAAGATGAACACGGATCTGTGAACTGTCACAAATAATGAGTTTGAAACGGACTTCTTTAAACTCATGAACAACGCTATGTATCAGATTTTATACTGTTACGACTCTGGGTCTAAAATAATGTAACAGAAAGAATGGGAAAGCAATAAATTAAGAAAAATTCAAACGAATTCTCGAAGTTACAAATTGAAAATTAAATAGACACTTTCAGTATTGTGAATCAAATACCATATATTCCTAAATGTCCTATAACAAATCCAAAAGTATAGAGTTTTCCGAATGAATTCATATATTAGTAAATGTCTGGTGTATCAACATTTTCGAATGTCTTCTAAAGAATTCCCAATAATCCCAAATTAGTTTTTCAGTCCCAACATTTCAGTGAGTACTATGTGATTCCAATGAATAATTAAAATAAATAAATCCTCTAAAATTACATCTTAACACATGTGCAAACTCTGATCTTAGATTCCCGAAGTCTGATATGAAACAGGAACAAATAATTAGTTACCAAATCCTAGACATACAACTTTCACTTGAACAAAGACATAACAAAATGCTCTACAATTCCGTAGATGTGAGTCATTTCTAATAGAAAATTAAATTGAATTGTAAGCAAATTCACGTCCAGAACATTCTAAGCCCGTAATTAAGTGTATGCCTTGAACTAGCAAAAATCTATCTTGTTTACCACTTTCAAACATGACAAAAATCAGGTAGGCAAAACTCCATTCGCGCCCCTCAATCACAGACAAACATAAAGCACACAGCATAGATATACATGACACTACAATAAGATAAAACAGTTTAACCATTACTACGTCAAGACTCTCTATACAGACACTGATTCACTTTTGATGCACATAATCATCGACGATGATTATATGGATGTGGCATCGTACATACTTGCGATTTAATTCTACTTAAGCGTGTAACCTAAATACCACCCGCTGAAAATAATGCAAACAAAAAGGCTGTGGTTAAGTTTAAGGATGAATGTCTGGGAAAACAATCGATGAATACCTGGGAGTGCAGGTTATCATGTACTCGATAGTGTTTGGACAGCAGGACGGTAAGAACATCAAAAAGCAAAAGGAGTTCCCAAATTTTTTGTCGCAAATCGGATCCAGTCAAAGAGACATCGTGTGTGTGTGTGTGTGTGTGTGTGTGTGTGTGTGTGTGTGTGTGTGTGTGTGTGTGTGTGTGTGTGTGTGTGTGTGTGTGTGTGTGTTTGTGTGTGTGTGTGTGTGTGTGTGTGTGCTCAAAAATAAGTTTTACCCGTCGCACACCAAGCCATTGATTTTTCCTGATGGAATCAGTACTTACGCGTATGGGCACTACGTGATTGTGAATCAAGTTACCATTTAAGAATAGACCTTGGCGGTAGCTCTCTAACCCCGAGAATGAAAAATGCTCTGCCTGGTTGCATTCATGCCCCTTCACCAGCGGGCGCCAGATGGTCACGTGTTTGGCTGTCCTGGAACGTCAAGTCGGTCCGGTCGATGAAAGACAAGCGCGCTGTGGACAAACATATTTGACCGGTTCTGATTTTCTGAAGTTTCTTTGCCGCTACATGATAATCAGGAACCTTTTCGAACAAAGTTTGCTAGACTTCAACAACCGAAGAAGAGAACGATTGTTTCTGACACCAATTAATGACGTAATTAGTATGGTTCTAAGTGCCAGGCCTCGTGAATGAACAGTTGCCGGAACTTAAACATTCCACATTCAGGTATTGTATTCCATTGTATGAGTTATACCAGTAAAAATGAGTAATTGGTAATTGTGCGTGTTGCACCTGAAAAAGGAAAGATTGTTGAGCAATAATACATTCCGATCACAATGGCAGAATTGCAAGCACCTGCCTAAGCGTTTTTTGTTTTTGTTTGTTTTTGGCTTGCATTGGCGTGTCATCACCGTTTACACTAATTTGTAAAATCGTTTATGCTGACAATTTGGCTGCGAAAATTGTTGACGCAAGCCATAGACCCATTTTACAGCCTATATTCTATTCCCACAGCATGCGTAAATAATGTATTTGTGTGTGACTCGCGGGAAAAAAATGTTTTATAGCGATGGGGTATAGAAGACGTTGACCTAAATGTGCAAGCGATATTTAAAACACCCATTGTGATATTACCCTGAATATCTAAGCAGAAATTATTATATAGCGTAATATATTCTCTGGAGGCTTTTATACCGTTTTACATAGCCAGCAAAGAAGAATATACAAGGCATCGTCACTAAATACTTTAAAGTGCATTTGCTTTATGCAAATATCGATCAAGTCTGGGGAAAAAACTATCGGGAAAAAAGTAAAATGTTGAAATTTGAAAATATAATTTAAAAATGTGCCTACATCATATACAAGCAAGTTAGAGTGCGATTTTCCTCTATAAATGCCTATGTTAATCACGTGCATGATCAGTGGTAGTCAGACATTGTTGGCATCCAAGCATATGGAAAATACAACAATTAATACAGATACATATGGACAATACAGATGTCTTCTTAAAATACATGTTGGGTGCAAAATGAAAAAGGGAGATGATGTACATCATGATTCCAAAGAAATCCTGAAATGATAAAATTTGGTTAGGGAAAACAATAAAAAGTTAAGAATTTCCTCGATCAAATATATGGAATAATCTATTTGGTAATTTTATAACTGATACATTTGGAACTCATAAGTTAAAAATCGTTGTAAACTCAGAATTTTAAAACACAAGTTACTATAAGACCATAAGAATTAAAGCTAAAAATTCTGACATGGAAAGGATATGAAGAATCGTATACAAGTTGAGAACCAGCGGAAAACCTCATTCTATTAAAATAAATGATTTGTCTAACACTCACTCTCCTATGTAAACACTGACAATACACTCTATAGATATCTTGGAAAACTTTAACCGTTTTGAAAGATAATGAAGAAGTTAAAATTTGCAAGTCATGCGCAATTGTATTGGTCACGAAACCAAATGGAGATACTAAAGTATATCACAAAGTACCACATGTCATAAAGCTCACATTTAAACAACAAAATGGTAACAAAATGATCGTGATAAGACATCTGCAATGTAGGCAATGTTGTAGCATGGTAGTAAAAAAAAACACAGAAAAAATTAAATGAGATAACCTTCAAAAATATTACACTTATTTGAAGTCTCGAAAATTCAAATCCAGTGTTGGATTATCCACGAGATGAACAAGAGAAAAGGCAATGAAACCATGTAGATGTTGATGCAAGAACAAGGATATTTAAACATTTAAATTTGATTCAAAGATGGTATAGGTGCGATTCACCAAAAAACCCAATCTATCATCCATGTTTTACCAGTTGTATTTAATTCCTAAAATCTTCAATGTCAAAGATGAAAATATTATGGTAAAATTCTAAAAATACACAATAACATATAAAGTGAAATTGGGTTGCCATGTTTGTGGTGCTGGTGACAATATCATTTTTTTAGAGAACTAGTGATATAAAAGGTTTCCAACGCAGGAACCAATAATAATTTACAGAAATCAAGTAATGAACAGTATCTAAAAAGCTGATAAACAATATCAAAACAATATTAGATAACTCCTCAATTTTGGTCATTGAAGCTAAGTTTGTATATGTCTGTTTCAGTGCCAGGTTGATAACTTTTAAACGCATAGATGTCAAATGACCAACCGAAAATAAGGTAAGGGAAGACACTGAGAAAGAGTGCTTGATAAATAAACCTGTTAATTTATTGCTGAAAAATTTGGTCCATTAATCTTACTTAGTGCATTGTTCAGAATTGTATGTCTCTATCTATCATGCGCTGAAAACATCTTCAATGATGAGGGTATCCATCTTCAACTATTCAACTTTATTGAATTAGCTTTCAACTCTTTCCTCGAATGCAGTTTATCAGTTTGGGATATGTTTTCGCTGGCTAATATATATCTTGTGTTTCGCCAGTTCAAGATCAGACAAATCAAAAGAGACACACAACATGTGTTACGAGTCTACGCTCTTAAAATAAGTAACAGAAAAGAGTGAAGACAACAAGCTTTGTAAAATTTAACAAATAATTTATTTCCCTATAATACAAAGTGAAAAATGAAAGAAAAAAAAACAACTTACGGTATTGCGAATTAAATCCAAAAATTACTCAAGAATTAAAGTCACAAGTCCTAGTAATAAAATGTCCTGAATAAAACTCAGTTCAAGTCCCGAAGAGATCCAAAATTGAAGGCGATGACGTGTCCGTTATGGCTTAAGAAGTACTGATGTGTCAACAGTCTCTTGCTGAATCACAGAAATATTATTCCAGGTTTAAATTCAGTATAAATTGCAGTGAATGTCCTCATCCAAGAATTTTATCAGAGCACTTTTGTATTTCCAGAGAAAATAATCACTTGAATTCAATAATTTGAAGAAAATAAAATTCAGCCCAAACTGGTCACAACATAATACAACTTAAAGTGCTAGATGTTGAAGCTTGACTGGTAAAATTCTCAGAGTCACAAGATAATATAGTTCTCTGCTTGACCCCAGGTCACAAATTAGCATTTTCTAAACCAACAATTACCTAATGGAAAATAACCTTCCAGAATGATCTAATGAACCTTGTTTTCTTACAACACAAGATCCTACAAAATTCACTTTGGAATCTCCAAAACCCTGACCAAAATCAACATGTTTACCTGAATAATAATTCGGTTAAATAGCTTATACACATAGAGAATAATGAAGATATTATTAGTTGTTTACATAAATGAAATAAAAAAATGTCAATTAGGTCAAGCAGAAATGAACTCAATTTTGGACAAGATTAAGTCCATCAAACAATGTTACATTACAATAACATGTAATAAAATAAAAACATTAAAACTAACAGACAAACAATTAAACTAAATACACATAACACATGACCCGTTATACTCAATATGAATGTCTTCACCGCCAGTATAGTCAGTTTTAATAACGTTCAGCCACTTATCTTTCAAATCGACAATGAGCAATAATCACATTTCTTAAATTCATTTATTCATAAATTCATTTAAAATCATTCTGTTTTTGATACTTTTTGAACATGTCTTGTAATACATGATGTTATTTACATTTTAAATTTTAGTTTTAACTACTTAAAGCAATACTGTAAATTCATCTTACATTTAAGCTTTCTAACATCTTGAAATTGTGTTACTTTTACTTTCCAAATTTCCGTGAAAATTAAACGGAACGTGATGAAATGCACAGTGAAAACAAGGTAGAACAAAACCTATAGAAAGCAACTCCAGAAAAAGAATAAATTATTAAATTTCTTAAACTTGGGGCACAAATTAGGAAACATTCACAGGAAGAAAGTACAGGAAGTGTCCTAATTTGCAGAAGACTGTACAAAACACATCATTATATGCTGAAATTACACTGTGTAATGACACAAACTTAAGCAGCGTACATCTTATGTTTTTATCTGGTAACAAATGTTGCATGCAAGAAAATAATGAACTCTTTTTACCATGCTACACTTAACTCTGCTCTCACAGATACATCGATCCATCTTCACTTAGCTCACAATCGATTCCCTGATGTCACAAGAACTTAAATGGGACAAAATTGTTAAAAGCAAAGGGTAATGAAAAACACTTCTAAATTCTTTGACATTTTTAGCTAATAAATATCATAACCTTTACTAATAGACATGTATATTGAAATTTACTTTACTCATTTCACAATATACTACCTAACAGCAGGTGGAATTTAGCCACTGAGAGACTTGTGTCTATCGTAAACTGTTACACTTCCTATCAGAGTTCAAAATTCGTACTACATGTAATATGATGCCAAGTTACGAAACAATAATGGAACACTGAAAAACGCAATATACCCTTTTGAACGGAGTTAACATAGAGCGCATGCATCGCACAATGAGACATTTTGCCAAGTTACCGTAAAGGTTAATCATGACATAATATGAGAGAACTTAAATTTGGGCGCTCTATATTAAATGTAAAGACATTTTTTCTTCTTTGTTTGCCAGAAGATCATCCAAGGATTATCGTAGCAACACAAATTTCTAAATTTCTAACAGCAAATTGGAAGCGGAACAAAGAGTAATGTATAAAGTACAACATTACATCCTACAATAGCGGGGCATGTGCATAGTGTGCAACGCAAATGCACAGGTCACGGCAAAATATCCATTAACAGCACCTGTCACCACTAAAACGTTACAAATGTCTCTCTACTGAATTTAATGTGGTTTGTGGACTCCTGAAACCTAACAATTTATGCATTTATCTTGACAAAATCAATTAAACAATATTACACCTACTTTAATAGTATTTCTACAATCTGAAAACAGCTGAACTATTCAACACCATTTGAGTCTTTGCTGTTAAAAATGTTCTTCACGGAGGCTTTGTTTCATACAACGTTATTGGACAAGACAAGTAATTACACAGAGATACAATTTATAGATAGACCATATGAATTAAAGACGACTATAGAAAGTAATATGTTTTCTCGGTACGACTAGAATTTTAGTTTTTCATGTTAAGTAAATCCATGTTCACAAAAGATGACAGAGATATCTCTGTGAGGCTTTTAGTGACTTTTAAACACTGAGACAAAACAGAGGAGAAAATGTCTCACTGGGTCTAACAATTAATAGTAACTTAAACTCCAGCAATAACTGTATCACAAATTTCGTGATCCTGTTAAATTAAGTGACACAGCTATTACGTTTCCATTGTTGATACTCAGATACTTAGGATTTTGGTAGATACACTCCACTAATTACTTTTGTTTAAAATTAAAACTAGATGCACAGGAATTGTTCACACCGAGATTCAGAACCTCGTCTAGTGTCTTGTAAGAATTGCTGGCAGTAAAGCAATGAGCCTATGTGCAAGGATTAGTCCCTAACATTCAACAATATTGACTACCAAATGAACAGTGATAAAAAGTACGATATATCTGAAGTTTGACATGTAGAAAATAAAAATACGTGGATACTATAATACTTTGCAAAACAGATGGAACAATTACACAGAAATTTGAATAATACAATTTAAAAATGTGATTAAGGGAAATAAAAATAAATATCAGTATTATTTTAGTACACAAATTATTGACTGGACGACAAGATAACAGCGAATACTAATTATTTGTTAGAACTGCAAAAAGCAGAAAATTGGAAATAGTGTTTTAATGAGATCTCCTTGTTCAAGCGTTATTGTCACTATCACAGTTGAAATTAGGTCGCCTGAGTTCATTTTTCAAACAATACTATCTGGATAATTTTGACTGATTTCAAGTTAATTGGGACAATTCTCTTGTTTCTATTTTGTCTTATTCATCAATACTACATTGTGCTTCTCGATGTTCTTTTATGTCTATGATTGATTGCTCAATCTCGGTATGTAGCTATTATAAACTCCGGAAATATGACATCTTTTATCACGACTTCATCATTCAGATCCGTAAAAGATTAATCTTAAGTTCTCTTCAACGCTTTTATCGTGCTTTCATTAAGATTTATTTTGTTTTAATCGATCCTCTCTTGCTAGTTTCTCCTTTACAATTTCTGATAATTATTTCAGAACCTTGTACAGAAAAGCATATTAAATTAACATAACAAAAACAAAATACAAAACAGAAAATATATCAGCGAATATAAGTGGTCATGGAACATTAATTATTAAAGTTTTAGAATAAAAACAACAAACATTGAAAGAAAACATTCAAACAGACACGACATTATAGATACTCGATCTACCATCAATTGATTTGAACCGTAAACGGCTAAACGTTACTAAACTTGACAATGCTAGCGGTGACGACCTTCATATTGATCATGCATGTCGCGTGTCTCTTTGATTTGTTTGATCTGGAATAATAAAAGAGATGTTTCACCGAAAAAAAAACAACACAAGATATATGACAGCCAGCAAAAACATATAACAAAATGTTAAAATTCCTTCGAAGAAAGAGACTAAAGCTAATATAAAAGTTGAATAATTCAAGAATGCTAACTTCATCATTGAGGACACCTTATGCAATATTTTCTGATCCATGTTCTATATTAGATTTCATTGGATAATAGAAAGAGACTGCTACAGTGTGATTGAAGGAATAAATGCATCAGCAATAAAGTAACCGGTACACAATAGGACCCACAACCTGATTCGCAGCACAACAACTAACAATTACAATGTTATATAATGAAAGGAAAATTGATAGGAACTTACAATGCTGGGTTGTGACTTTGATCTTGAAATTGGACCAGATATGTGGCACACCTTTGAACGATGATGTCTAGATATACTAATTTTCATATATTATTTTTAAATATGTCTTAATGTTATAAAGCAGAAATGAAACTGTCATGGATAGACAGACGGACTAAAAACGAACACGATTTCTTTCGCCCTACCTTTTTTGAGAGAATATGGACGATCATAATGTTTAAAGTTCCAGATTTCAATACGTAGGTCAAATTTCACTAATTGGAATGCTCATCATTTTGTTTATAAATGTATAGAACTACAGCGAATACCTAGTTTTACAAGCACGCAAATGTATGAGATTGAGGGGTTGCCTTAATATTCCCCGTTTCCTAAGAAAGGCATATTTTGACCTCCTTTACAGTAAATTACCATATTAAATTCTTCTTCGTCTCTCCTGATTTCTGACTATAGGGACATTGTAGAAAATTTGTGAATTTGAGCGAACTATGTATTCTGTATACTATCTTTAATGTAAAATGACAATTGTTTATTGTAGATACTAAAATCGTGTTGCGTGTCAGATACTCACTGCTGACAACTTTATATGTAACATTTGAATGGTTGCATGAAATGTACAGCTTTATATGTCAGATCTGATTGGTCATATAGAGTTGACGGCTTTATTTGTAACATATTATTCATTGTATGTTGTAGGTCATGGATTTTAACAAAACAGTTTTGCTTATGTCATAATCATGTGTGTAGTTCTAATGATGCACTCAAGTATGTTTTAATTAATGTATATTTGTCAATAGCAAGTGGTGGGACCAATCTATCAAATAAATGAATGGAGAGGTATAATAATTGATCGACATAAAACCATTTTAATATGAATAGATTTATCATTGTTTTAAAGGGGTTATAACTGTCTAGGTAAAGACGTCCTTCAAAACGTATAATAATTCTGACAAATCAGTTTACGGCTGAAATGATGTGGCGAGATTAGTCTGAAATCTGTAACTTCACAGGAAACAAAATGCAATAAATGAGGACAAAAATAATGATAAATAAGTCATTAATAATTCATGAAGGATATATCGGTATTATCTTCATTTGTCATTCTCTTTTGTATGTACTTAAAGACGACTGAAAAGAACAAGAAATATATGAATTTTATATACTATTTTGTAAAGACAAATAAAGCTCATTGTATTTTATGTCGTAAGATGACATCCATTTCGATTAACGTTTCAGATGCTCTGTAATATGTGTGTTGCATTATGAAATAATGTTAATAACTTACGAAACAAGTACAAAATGGTCTTTAAAAACATTAAAAATTTAAGGCAAACTTTCAAATAAGAAATATCCTGAATTTCAGAGACGTTTAAAAAGAGCGTAGTTACAAACAAGCAAATTAAAGAAAAAGAGATGACATAAATTAAATTCGAAACATTATTTCATCGGTGGTGACATTCTAACGGAATTTTTAGAAATTTCCTTAGGTACTGCATGAAAGTGGGCACGGCTTCTTGAAAGGATTCAAAGGATGAATTGTCTACGCTCGGAGATAATGCAGTAAAAGCAATGCTGTAATGAATCAAGTGACAAATGTACTAAAGAGTTCTGGTATTGAACACCACGCAAGGTCATTCGAAAACTTTCTTGTTTTGCTGTCTACAAATATTGAAACTAAATATCAATACTCAGATAGAGTCATACATGAATATAGACACTTATGGCTGCAAGAGAAAAACGTAAAAAAAAGAGTGTACAAGTTTCATTAATTTGACATCCAGTCTGCATTAAATCATAAGGACACTGATAATTCTGCAGGTGATATAAGCATGAATTTAAATGAACTTATTAGAATTAATCAGAAACATTTAATAACACATGTAATCATTTGCATCAACATGAAAGGTTTGAATAATGGGGTTTTTTATTAACTGTTGGAAGATAATATTTTACACCATTAAAACATTCGGTTCTCTTTTTTTATATATTGTTGTGTTTTCAGTATAAAACAACTCTCAAGCGGTCTTGAGAGGATGGAATCGTGCTGGAAAAAGGGTCAGTTTTGTTAGAGAAAAAAAATATTAAATTGACGAAAATATCGAAATTCTTACCCGATACGACGTTTTGAACGTTTAGATCATTAGATGTACGTTCATATAACGAATGAACCAATACAATCCTAAATTACAAATGTTTTAATTGGTTCATCACTGAAACGTCATGCATCACATCAATTGTATGTGGCTTAATTCGGCAAATGCCTACGTCTTTCTGATTGATACTATCTAAATATGTGTCCTCTTCCGTATGTCATGTATATCTATACTTTTTCTAACTCCTAGTACATGATTGTGTCTATATTATGTGCATTTTGATCAGAACTGTAAATTCCGATGATCATCTATAATCAAGACATTAGATAGCTTATATTTTTTAAACGGGTATAAAAATATATTTTGAGATATTAACAGTGTACATTGCGTAGGATCTATCAATACGTGTTTAAATAGGTGTTTTCGATCGTTACTAATATTACTAACAGTTAAGGTTAGTTTCCCAATGACTAGTGGGGTCACGTGTATTCTTAGAAGAATTAAGTTATTTCCCATTGGATAAGTTAGGTCAGGTTAGCTCTTTTACGATGTGGGATATTTTGCAAAATGTCACGTAGCTAGTAGGAGCAAAATGCGTTTTCACTCCTTTTGCTTATAAGTAGATGGAGCTGGACAATTCGGTCATTCTATGTTCTTGTTGTAACATCTCTGCAGATGTATTTAATGTTGTGTTTACATATTATTAGAGATGAAACATTTATTAGCACAATTCATTGGAATTACAAGGTGTCCATTGGTCTAAAATATTATTCTGGGACTATTGTGAATTGTTCAAAGGAGTTCTGAACAATGCCATTGCGATGCATCAGGACTGTTAGCAGAGGATCTGAAATTCATTCAGAACACTCAGAAAGAGCTCTTGAGAATGAGGTTGATCAGGAAATTATTCCTTTAGCTGACACATTTATTAGTCAGACGTATGATGAGGTAACGTTTGCTCTTGGTATTGATCATTGTGGTCCTCTGTTTTTAACTCATTCTCTCAATCCTAATCAGGGTGGCGAATGATAATCACACGTCATTGAACATGAAAAAGAGCCTGAGATCTCAATTTGAAAAATTCCAGCCGAAAATGTTTTTAATTGTCTTGAGGAGCAAACTTCAAAAACGTTTCGACGGTCGTGCATCAGCCATGGCCAAAACAGGTGCAAAACATCTTTGATCAATTGTGTTTGTAATCAAGAGAACGACGCTAAGTCCTACCTTTATATTCAAAACACGGGATTTATTCATTAAAGCATGGAAGAATAATCATCCTGAACGAAACGATGATTGATAATATAAGCAAGAAGGTTCCTCATTGGTGACAAAACAAAGTTATAGTTCATTTAAATTCTTCATTATATCTTGATTACATTCCAAATACAATACATCATAAGTTAGAATTAGCACTTCTCTTTCCTGTCATAGCTAAGTTACCTACATATTTGTGTGTGTGTGTGTGTGTGTGTGTGTGTGTGTGTGTGTGTGTGTGTGTCCCCTCATCATCAACACCATGGCATCTATTTTCCTGACAGGAATAATGAATTGCCTTGCAACACATTTAACGTATTTCTTTCATGATCTCTATTGTTTACAGAAATAGCAATGGACACATCTCTTACTCACTGCATTCATATGTTAGGACATCAACAAGTTTTGGCTCATCACGAGATGTTATGCTAATACGTACAAAGCATCCTGAAGGAAAATATGATTACTTAATATTGATTGGGTTAAAATATATTTTTATTCCAAGCTATATTAATAATTTCTTAAATAAATGCATCTCGCAAGTAAATAATACTTTTAAATAAGCAAACATACAGAAAAATGATATTGAAAGTATAGAAATTAAACGATGGATGACTTGGAAAAGGAAGGAGGTATAAACGGAGCCAGTTTGTAAGTCACAGTTACAGGAAACGGTTTCAATTATTGATGAGATTTAAGCGTTTCGTAGTTTTAGTACATTCCTATAATATACTTTTGTTTCAGTTTTTTTGTTGAGTTTTGGACATCCTCAATATAATCCATCCATAATTAAGTTCAGTTGATTTAGCAAAAGAATTAGTATGCGTCTTTGGTTGATATACTTACCACATGACAAGAAATAATGTTCATTGAAGTCTCTACAAATTGGTAGGTGTGTCATTTAAACCTACGTAGTAGGGAATTGCAATTATGGATCTAATTTGCGTGTTTGTTTGTTTTATTGTTGCTTAGTGTTTGGGCGGGGTACTATCAAGCCAAAAGGTTTTGGACAATAGATTGTTTGAATGTCCTTCCTGATGTAATCTGGCGTTTATCGTCTTGAAGGTTGATGGTATAAAAGATCTTCTATGTTGAGCATACCTGCATGAAACTGGAACAGTGCCAGACCTATTACGTAATTGATACCTGGTTTCATTAGAAGAATGCCAGCCTATTACGTAATTCAAACCCATTTTCATTAGGAGAAAGCCAGACCTATCAGGTAATTGACATCTGCTTTCATTACAAGGATGCCAGCCTATTACGTATTTGATACCCGTTTTCATTGGAAGAATGCCAGACCTATTACATAACTGGTACCTGTTTTCATTGGAAGAATGCCAGACATATTACATAATTGATAATCATTTTCATTGGAAGAATGTGAGACCTGTTACGTAATTGATATCTGATTTCATCACATAAGCTGGAATCAGTTCTTGTAAGGAGAGTGTAGAATCACCGCCAACAATTCTGGAGAAAATATTCGACTTTTTATTTGTTTTGAGTTGTCTTAATGGAATAAAACCTGTTTCTAAATACAACCATTCTTTACCCGCAAAACACAGTAATCCAGTGATAATTTAGAAGCTTAAAACTTAGCTGTTTCTAGTTTAATAAATATTTCCTAACTTCAACCATCCCACTCTATACTAGCATATTCCAACATGGATCTGGTGCAGTTTTGAAAGAGTTATTTTTAGGAGTGTATCGATGCCCTCAATAAAGCAAACTTTGACATGCTATTCTGACAATTTCATTTCGTTCATATCAATTAAAATCGTTCAGAATCGTCAAACTGAGATGTATATTCTAATTAACAAAGTGCAGGCTTTTCCGTCTGATAACAATTTGTGTGCTTTTATATCTGGTCTTTTCAAACAAATAATCTTTTTTATAGCATTAAATGTGATAAACCAGTGCTTGAATTATCCATTCCATTTATCCAAATCATGCTTAACAGCTTTTCAAGTGCAGCAACATTAGTAGAAAAATAAAATAATGTGAAGTAATTTACAAATAAACGAGGGAGATAATTCATTGAATCAGCGATATTATTGATATTAACCGGACAGTGATACAGGAGTTAATACTGAACCTTGGCGTACTTCCGCATTGATTTTCCAACACTGGATGAGGATCTATGTTAGTAAAAACTCCTTGCTTACGATAGGAGAGACAGATTTCAAATCAGTCTAGTAGATCATTACTTATTCTGTCGACTACTTTCGATAGATCATAGAATATCATACAGCAAGTTTTAATAATTTCCGTCGCTGAACAGCTTCAGTATCTGTCACTAAATGATCATAGCAACTCAATCGACAGACTTATGATGTGCATGAAAGAGGATTCGTGACAAAATAAAGCAACTCGTATTATTTGCTAAATTCATTTTAATTTTTTAATTACGGAACATTCTTTGACGATTGACGCTTTGAGTGGCCAGTAAAGTATAAGTGGTCCTCCGAATAAAACAAAATAGTTTTATGAAAGTAACACAGTTTTAATCTCAAGCATTCTAGAAATACATTTCTCTTTATGTTACTCTGCAAATCAGTATATGTAACTGTTCAGGTTACGAAACAGAACGCACAAGACTTATCTTAACAAACGACACATTTAAAGAACTAATTTACTCTTGTGTACGCTAACGTTCCCTAAATGTTTATTCTTTCGTCACCAAGACAACAAATGACATACAATAACTACAAACCAATCTGATATATAGTTTAACGGTAATTTAATCAATGTCTAGCAAATAATAACCACAAATATTCCATTGCATGTTACTCACATTTAAGCTCTACTCACCAAATCTGATTATTTTTTTTATGCCGAATTAGTCGTCTGACAAATGTCAAGTTTTCTAGTGTTGGTGATTATCAAGGTGAACATTTTGCAACGGATCCTTTATGATCCCAAAACAAAATTTGCCATATCATCCTTTATTATATGAAATTATGACGCTCCCAAAACGTATTTCTAATACAAGATAATTTCTATCTGTAGATCTGCTTAAAATGAAGAAAAAAAAAACTTGGTTAAATGCAATTTTCATAGACTTTTAAATAAACGCTTCAGTTTTGAAAAATAGTTTCAAACATTCAAATTAAATTTTCATCTAAATTGAAAACATGAAAGTGCCAATTTTAGACACCAAGGTTTACCCATGAGCGCCATTTAAGTCAGTGATAGATTTGATCTGCGTACTTATAATTTTTGGTTAATGAGTATATTAGGTATATTAGGTGAGATAGTCTAAAGCGCTCACTGTTACGGATCACTGCCGTCTCACCTATGTCTGCGTGGGTTCGAGTCTCTGGCTCAGCCAATGTGGGTACATGAGAAAGCTTGCCAGCAGCTTCTCGAGGGTCGGTGGTTCTTTACGGGGGTTTTCCGGGTTCTTCCTCCACCATTGATACTGGCCGCCATGTATAGCCTATCTTGCTGAAAAATGGCTTTAAACTCTGCAACAAAAACAACAACAACAACGATAGCTCACATTGATTTCTTAGGCAAAATGCACATTACCTCTGTAAATACGCATAGGTGTGCAGAAACAATGACAATTTCAATGTTCTTATATATCACTAAGCTGTGGTAAATGAACTGAAATGTGCTTCATATGGAAATTCGAAAGTGACATTAATGTGCAAGCAAAGGATAAATATAATAGATTGTGACAATCAAAAAAGCAAAGCAGTCAACATTTATTAAAGTTATTCATACCCAAAATATATGAGGTTTCCAGAAGTATGTTTGTCATAGTAAGTTCAGCCATTTAAAGGTGAAATAACAAATGCGAAATGGCTGCTATACTAAATATTAAGGCAATGGGAAGAAGGGGATATGGTACATATTACCATAAGTACGAACGTATAAAAAAATTTATATTTTAAGTGCACACAGTCTATTCCGTCTGACAAATCATCCATAGGTAAAAGAAGTCGATATATCCTCAACCAAATGTAACACTTTCATCCCGAAAAACTCTAAACATGGATGGAATTTTTCGGGTGGTGTATATATATATTTATTAAGGTCAGTCTCACAAAATTATGTTATACGATCTTCTTAAATATTTCAGGTGTATAATTCACGGTATCCGTTAACAATCATGAAGTTAAACGGTTCGTTACGAAGTCACCCTCTGCTACAATACAACAGACTGTCAGTCAGTTTTTCAACAAAAATTAATAACGTAAAGGAATGTACTGTTTAAAGTTAGATTTCATGTTGCCGTTTTCCTACATCCATGCTAATAAGACCAGGGGAACGTACGTTTTCTTCTTTGACATAACATTCTTTTATAAACACTCAGAGACTGCTTGGCGCCACAGAATGAATAAAATTCACAATGTCGCTCTTCCATTTTTTACTACACTGCGACGAATAAATAAGAACGTACATTAGCCAGGTTTATATTATTCTTGTGTGTATTAAAAACTAGGTCTTGGTGTTTTTCATTGTCTAAGATGTGGGCAGCAATAACCTAATTCAGCATGTAGTCACTTTGTATCTACTAATGTGTCAACCATCGTATAAGGTTTACAAGATTTGACCTCATATATATCGAACTCAAGTAACGACGAGTCACAGCTACGTAAACGTTTAGGGACTGAATTCGAAGCTAGACTAGATGAAACTAAGTTCATCATCTTCAGCTCTGTTCATTCTTGCTTCTTGTCCTTATATCACTAATGTATACCTTAGCATGACGTCCACAAGCTTCATAAAATAATCATCTCAGAACATCTGAACCAAAACTGTAGTGATACATTTCCTTGAGATTTATGTAGATCCGTTGTGTGTCACTATGTATGTTTGCATGTACTTTTTACTTGTTGATATCCTCCTCTTTTCCTTTATTAACTTTCTCTAATGTTTACCGTAATCATCTATGTAAACTGACTTTCTGGAAAGGGAAGTGTACCATAATCATTAATGCAAATGATTAAATTTCTTTCAGTTCTGTTTTTTTTTTTTATATTTATAAACTGAATTCTTCTGATCGAGGAAATAAAGACTGATTGCATGCTTAATTAGCACGTTATCTAATTGATTGAACCTATAGCAAATAATGGTCTGTATGTCCAATAAGAACCAGAAATAATGTCCTCATATGCAAGACCTAATTGATATTTGCTTTGAATAAAGGCCCCATTATAGCTTTTAAGT
Organism: Megalonaias nervosa; assembly: GCA_016617855.1. NCBI lineage: Eukaryota > Metazoa > Mollusca > Bivalvia > Unionida > Unionidae > Megalonaias > Megalonaias nervosa. Next base: position 80,238 of record JAECUM010001217.1, read on the forward strand.
AAGGGGAAATAACTGTCAAAAGGGACTGGAAATACAACAGTTGTCATTATACTTCCTACTGATACAACTTTTTGTTCGTCCTTCGAGTTCGAAGATAACCATGACATCACTGACTGGTTTGGTTTCTCTGAGTATGTGAATGGCTGATCAAGCCAGTGTGTACTCTGAACTGTTTGTGGCAAACTTGACAAGCGATGCCGCTTGGGTTTGCTTGATTAATGGAGGACGTGCTGCCTAGGCAATTCCTCTCTGTAAAAATTCTGAAGCTGCAGTGTAGATGAGACTGTGATAGGTGAAGCTATCCTGTACACGATCTTCAAAATACTAATGGTCAATATTAAAGTGTTTCAGGGATGAATTGAAGGAATATTTGACCACCTTGAGATAGCTTTCCATCCCTCAGTTCGCCGTAGGATATCGTCATTGGCAGTCGCTCTTCTTACATTCTGTTTCTAATCTCAAATGTGATTTCATTAGCAGAGTGTGGGTGCTTGGAATGTCTGCCTGTGTGAGAACTTCAATATCTGGTACCTTGTCATGATATCTGCATCAGTTTCCTCATTCAGCCCATCTTAATGATTCAGCTTCTTGGCATGCCGTTTGTACACTGTTCAGATTTCGCATGCATACATTAGGGTCGGAAACACAATGGCTTGAGTATTGTTTGTAGACTGAGCCCACTGCACTTTAGCAATTCTGGCGTTCATTTCATCATCGATGTTGACTGCATGTGATAGTGTGCTGCCGAGATAGATGAACTTGTCCACTGCCGGGAGAGTTTGGCCGTTTACTGTGATAGTAGACTCAACGTAAGGCTTTCCTTGTTCAGGTTGGTGGTGCAAAACCTCTGTCTTCATCATGCTGATTGTGAGGCCGAAGTTGTCACAAGCCGAAAAGAAATGGCCCATACTGTGTTGCATATCAGAATCAGATTTGGCTTTCAGGGAACAGTTATCAGCATATAGGAAATCATGAACAATCACTTCCTGAAACTTGTCTTCAACTGTAGTCTCCTCAGATCGAAGAGCCTGCCATCAGTACGGTAACTAATGTCTATCCCAGTATCTTAGTCACTGAAGGCATCAGTAAATATGACAGAGAATATCATGCTGAAGACGGCCGTGGCCAACACACAGCCTTTCTTGACTCCATTGGTGACAGGGAATGGTTCAGATGACTCGCCTTTGTTAACAACGTTAGCATTACATCATGCGCTTGCAGAAATTGGATTTGACGAGCTGCGAACACCGTTCCAGTGATCCTTCGTCTTTTTCCGAAGCTGCACTGATTCTCTGGCAGGAGCCCTTGATCGCTTATAACTTATAAATTATGCAAAGCTGTTAATATTTCAAACATGGTATAGACATAAATGAATATTTCACTTAAGATTTCTAAAATATAAACTCTATATATATTTTTTTACATTTTCAATCAAATAGGTAAAATAAGTTCGGTAATTTTCAGTTGTGTGACTTCTGACCAGTTACCCTTTTCCCCATTTGTATGAAATACTAACAGGACTCAGTACACAATTATTTTCCCTACATATTTTTTACATTTGCTTTTCTATATTTAACTTTGTAGTGTCGAAATCCAAATAAAAGACATAGCAACCACAATTGTCCTCTAAACAAGCTAACAGTAAACTATTTGTCAGGGGTATTCTGGTTTATTTTAGAGGCTAAACTATAAGCAAAGCAAAATGCTGTGGGTCACATATTTCATATCCCAGAGAGCATTAGTGCCTAATTAATCAAAATACACAGAGAGAATCACGCTATCCCCCATATTTAAAACAATAAACAATTTCCTTTAAAGCAGCAACAAGAATTATTTCATTTACGCTAAATATCAGCAAAACTACTCCAATGCCTATACCAGGCAAGTGCAACTTCCTCCTGGCATGGGCCGGAGAAGCTATTTTTAAGGCTACAAAGTATGATGTAAATCAACGGATAAATCTTGGACGATGCTAATCATGATCACCGAGATGTATGTAGCGTTCCTCTGTATTCTGTTATTAAATCAGTTTTTTATCGTGAGCAAGGTACTGCATGTTACAAGAATGGATTATCCGTCTACTCGATTTTAAAGAGCATCATATATATGTCTGACACTAAAAAAGAAGTAGTATATAAATGGTGTAGGACCATTGTAACATTTTAAACAGTTTAATCTAATTTAAACAAGATAGTCATTTTGGCAGATTTAAATCTCGTGTCACTATATAAGAATATTTCTGGACCAGTCATTTTCAAATAAGTCCCTGAATCATAGTATACATTGGTACTGTCTTTTATAGCAAACATCTAGAACCACTTACACAAACTTTAAAAACACAAATGCCAAAAGCCCCTGGGCCATAGTATACGTTGGCTGCGCTTGCGCTATTCAGACTTATTTGGCTTAGGTAGTATAGATACTACTATTCTGGCACAGCCGACAGGATGCTATTGTTCTAGAGTTTTCCTATGCAACAAACAATGCAATTTAATAAAGCGAATAACTAAATAAAGTTAAATAAAGTATCTAATTCTATCTAATTGTAGGAAATTAAGCTTGTATGCTGTTTAAGATATATGGCAAACTATTTAATTGAACCACATATGATTAAAGTTGAAAGTAACAAGAAGAGTATATGTGGAATGTTTCATGTTTCTCTACCAGAATTATCGCATTTTCCATGCAATCATGAACTGGTGATACCATTATAAATAACCAGGAACAAACATGGTGGTAAGATATAGTTGCATCTTCAATTAAAATAAATTAACCCATGACCAAAATTACGAGACATTTTGCTACTATCCCTACTCACTTGTAATTACGTAGAAAGTAGTTCATTTAAAATTGAAAACCACTACTGCCTAGTGTTATTACACCACAGAACTTTGTGATGAACTAAAACTTCGTTTTAAACTCTACCACAAAAGGAGCTGAAGCCGCCCAAAACATTTACGCGAATACGTTTGTTTATGAATATTATTAAATACTTTGCGCGAGTTTTTTCTACATACTTTTTATTTTGGTTACCAAATCTCATCTTCACAAAAAAGCAAGATTTTTACATAGAACGTTAAAATATTTTCTAAATTACCACATGATACGTTTATGTTCTTAGCACCTATGAAAGCATAGATACATCAACGCTTTAGCAGCTGTGGAATGTAAAGTTTGAAAAACAAATACATTTAAATGAAGCTGGTGTAAGGAAAGCATGAAATGAGTGGAATGGCACTCCAAGACTCGAGCTGGTTTATGTGTTGCATGCGCTCATCGACAGACAAGAAGGCGTGAAAATAACATGGATAAGTATGCGTACATTAATGCTCCTCCGGTAAAATATATTTTAACATGAAACCTTGGTTTCAATGACTTTTGAAAAAAATCTGCACAGACTATCCCATAAGTGAAAGTCTTCATAGACTATTCCATAGATAAAAGTCTGCATATCTTATTCAATAGACGAGAGTCTGCAGTGATTACTCCATCGATGAAAGTCTGCATAGACTATTCCATAGATTAAAACCTGCATGGATTATTCCATAAATGAAAGTCTGCATAGACTACTCCGTAGCTGAAAGTCTGGATAATATTATTATATAGATGAAAATCTACATGGACTATTCCATAGATGAAAATCTACATGGACTATTCCATAGATGAAAGTCTGCATGGACTATTTCATAGATGAAAGCCTGCACAGATTATTCCAGTTTTCATATTAATTTTAGCATACTCATGGCCTGTGCCATGGAATCGAAAGGCCTAAACTTAAACTTGTGGGATAATTTTATTTGTGTCTTTATCATATGAATGATGTGTTATTTATGTTCATAAACCCATATCATATTTATTTATATTTACAGAATGCAGTTGGCCATTGGTTGACTTTAAAACGCGTGACATTTCCCAAGAAATTTCCAGCTCCTCAGGTGTCCTTGTATTGCTATCAAGGTCATGTCATATTACTCTCACGTGCTGGTGTCATCACGTCATATTACACATCGCGTTACCGTCATATTACACTACAAGTGTTCAAATCAACTGATATAGAAGTGTTTCACCACTCAGCATAAACTGTCTGATTCAGTCTTTTCTTTCACTCAGGTAATTCCACTATCTTCTGTATAATAATGCAATTATTAGCCTCGTTCTTAGAATAACTAACGAAATATCCACCCACCAAATGTTAAGTGTTCAGAGGGTGACTCCCTGTCCACTTGGGTATAGTAACCTATCTGACAACATTCCGGACCAAATACCTCTGCAGAATCAAAAGAATCTCGAATGAAGAACGCACTCCGAGAAGAGGTCAAAACAATGGAGATGGCTGTCACATGTGTGCAGAATGTCACCTACTGCGCTTCTCAGAGTAGCCCTTCGATGGACACCGCGGTGCACGAAAAAAAAAAGGCAGGCCAAAGGAAATATGGTGACCGACAACAGAAAATGATCTCAAGAACAGTGACCTGACTTGGAAAGAGCACCAAGGGCAGCATTGTAGTTCGATCAACATCGCTTCTAGCACCACCTGGCAGAGAAGTTTGAGTGAAGTGAGTGAAATCTAAGAAAGCATTTCGTTTTAAAGCGAGTTATCGTTAGAAAATATATTTCGAATGAAGCTGTTCATATTTATAACACTGTAATTTGTTTGTGAAATCGAAATTTCAACAGAAGTGACTTCATATCGGTGTGAGTGGGATCTCCGATATATCGGAAATCTAGATTTAATCAAATTGATGTACCTAATGGACTTTGTTGGGAAAATTTATTCATGAGCGACTACGCATCATAACTACAATGTAAATCTCTACGTCGATTACGTGTCAACTAGTTGTCACAAAAGACACATTAGAACTGTCAAACACTCTTGGACTTCAATCCACGTGCCGTACACATATTTACCGTATACAGTATATTCACCAAGTTTCCAGATCAATTAAAACTATGTGAATAAAGAAGCAACGAACAATAAATTAAATACATCTTCTAAGCTTCTAGTTGAAATGTAGACATAACTACCCACAAAACGCCACATATACAGTGATATTTATGGTTATTTTTCTTCTTACATTTAGAACCTTCGCTAGGATCATTCAGGTGTAATCTCTTATTTAAGTATATACAGTAATCAGCCAAAAGTGTACTAATTAGATTGATCGTTTGACGCCGTCTGCGAAATCCCTCCCCTCTTGTTCTTTGACCAAAATTACCTATTTATATTTCAGCACTTGTTTCCAACAGGTTCGATGCGTGTGATTCTCTAAAGAAAGGTGAGGATTTTAAGCGGGCATTGATTTCAGCTGTTTTCGCATTGATTGAGGAAATCTGAGGGTAATTTTACCAAAGTCTTCTATTAGCGTTCGAATTTCAGTGTTTCTTGTTCCCTTAAGAGTAAATATATGCAAGTACCTGTTTCACTAAATATCGGATGGCTTAAATTACTTTATGGATTGCTAACTACTGTACCGTAGAAGTGTCCAACTAGTTCTCGTCATTTTCAATTTAAGAAAAAGCAAGGAGCAACAATAACTTGTAAACGCGTTTATTTAGAAAGCAATCATATATGGTAAAATATTAACTGTGTTGGTAGCTTTGCGGTGGCAAGCAGGGGCAAAATCGTGTGTGCGTAATAGATTGTAAATAAGGTGAAATAATAAAGGACACTGATTTTCCTACATGTACATGTCTTAATCAAATTAATGATTCACCATGTGTAGCAAATGCATTTATTTATGGATAACGTCAATTTATTTTGAGACTCGCCAGTTTGTCAAATGAATGAATATATGACAGTGATGTGAAAACGAGGACATACGATGCAATTTAGGCTATTTTTAGAAACAGTCTAAATCTCAATCTATTGACGATAAAACCATTTATTCAGAAATATGTTTTGAATGAAAAGATATAAGGATTTTATTTTAGAGTAATGAAAATATTCTGTAATTGGATTTTCGAAAGTGTTTGCATTTTTTATGAGAACTAGTGTTTTGTTCGCTCTTAGTAATTCAGGCGAAGGAATTCATTGTTTTACTCTTTTTCTGCCCAAAGAAAAACACATTTTATTGTTCTTTTCATTTTGATTGCATTATGACGTCATAAACTGTTTATACGTACCGGAAAGTAACGTGTGTTTTATTCAATTAACTCTCCCCAGTTTTATCGACATGATAGTTTGAAACAACAAGTCTCCTTTGTCGATTTTGTTAGGTCTAAATATCTTCTTGTATATATTAAATTAAATTCTTAATCATATTCTAAAGAAAAACCATAACATTCTTTTCGTATGTAGCGCTTGTAATAGCACTATTTCTATTAAATCGAGTAGGATGTTTGCATAGATATTTTGCTCGCAAAGTACTATTTTCATTAAGTTGTGAGCAGGACACTTGCCTCGAAAAAAATTGAGATATTTCAGGAAATTATTCCTAGATCTCTTATTCCTCATTTTATATGTTTTGTGGTCAGGTTTGTCAAAGAAAGTTTCCGCCTTTTTAATTTTAATTTCCTCCTTCTGGCTATGCTCAATTAACCACGCGCGATTATCATCATTTAAATAGTAAAAGAGTTTATTTAGTTGCATATTTCGTTGCCTAGATCGGTTACCAGCAGCTCTATAGAGGTCATTCAAATTCCGGCGATAGCGATGATAAATGAGGCATAAGGCTTTCAGTTTCACCGTTTTCTTTCGGGCAAACAATTCCCTCAAATTTTATCGCTGTTCTGAATCAAACAATACCAGCCCGATTGCCCAAGACTAAGCTCTCCATTGATTCCAGGTTACCATAATTGTTCAATTCAGTATCATGTATTTCAATGACTTTCTTGTTTTTAATTATCCCAATTATCGAGATTTTTACAATCCGGTAGCCTTTGTTTTAATATAATTTCTGAGTTATGATGAATTATACAAACATTTCCATATTATTATTATTATTATTATTATTATTATTATTATTATTATTGTTATTCAGGCAGTCATGAATCGGATTGTTGGTGCCGCCATATTGGCGATCAGCAGTTTAATGACGGTAAATGCCCTTCTTGAAGAAATGCCAATGCCAGTAGAACTGGAATCTTGTCTGCAAAGCTTCAAGTCGAAAAACAACATCACAAATATAGTTGGAGAGAAGCTCTTCACCTTCTGTCTCAATAATTTCCTCTGGAAGACCGAGAGAATTCGTTGGAGTGGATACAACGTGACACAGGCCGATTTAGATTACTTTAATCGTCTTGTCGACCGTTTACTCTACTTCCGGCCGCAGGAAAAGACCAGAGCGAAGAGACAAACCGGGCCGGGTGGTCGTCCAGTGCCATTTCCCCCTACTGGACCCAGGATAAGGAGAGAATACCGCCGTCTTCCAGATCCAGAGAGGGCACTTTATCACCGTCTGATAAACGAGTTGAAAGTGGTTTGTAGCGAATAATAATAATAATAATAATAATAATAATAATAATAATAATAATAATAATAAATAAATAAATAAATAAATAAATAAATAAAACAACCTTTATGACGCTATTACGACGATGACCATAATGATTATGATGACGACTGCAATGAAAATCATCTCTGAGGACAATAATGAGGACAATGCTATAGTAATGATTTACGATGTTTTGCTTATATAAGTCCATCGTTGCGGAAGGCGATTTGTTTAAATTTCCTCCTGAATCTAAATTTCAATTTACTCGCAAGAGATAAAATACAATCTTTGATAAGATTCAGCTTGCACCATTAGGTCTTAAATTTAGGCAACAGTTTAATTAAATATGTTTTATGACTCGATTACGCATTTTGCAAGAGTCTTTTTGTGTACGCAAAGCGCGTATGATAACTACAGTGAATAGTGTCCATGATGGACACTCATGTTAAATAGGTGACTTTTATCCAGAGGTGAGTTCTGTAACTAACATAATTACAGGGATGAATAAATATTTTCCTTTATGATAGTGTATCTTTGATGTGGCATTGTCTGCTGATGCATGTTTTGTTGTATAACCACTTTTCTCCCAGACTTGAAATAAGAAAGATTAGTTTACCTGGCTTTCATTTTGTTCTGTTTATAGAAAATTATATGAGATTACTTCATCATAATCATACTCAATCTTTTGTTTTCCTGATATATTTTGTTGCATTAATATAAAGTGTTATATATTTGAATTTTGAATTCTTGGTAAGCTGCAAGGAAGAATTCGATTATGTCTAAACAAAGGGAAAGCAGTCCTCGCCAGCTACTTGTATGATGAATAATAGAATACTGGCTGTTTAAAGAAGGAAACTTCAAACTGTGCAGCAAATGATACTATCGTGACTTCAGATGGAGATAAACCGGAACAAGTCTGATTGTATCATTATTGACAAATTTGCAAAACCCTGCCTGCATAATATAGAAGAACTCTTGTCAAATGTTGCGTGAACGCTCTCCCAGTATATCTTAGATGTAGCTTTCTGTTTATAATTTAATATTAAAACATACTCTTCTTCCAGCGAGGAATATACGACATGTTCGCCAATCTTCATCAAGGAATTGTAATAAATTCTGCACATATGGGGCCGTCATTCCTAGCATGGCACAGAGTTTACATTTCGCTGTAGGTAATCGTATCTATCCAGCCTCTATCACATTTTCTTTCTGTACTTTTAAATATTTCTCTTGCCTATGATCGCTATTTTTTAACAAACTGATTACATAAATTTTGCATCGAAGTAGTTTACATTTAGAAACTGAGATTTAAAATGCAGTTATTTTGCAAGCATTATGACTTTAGTACCTAATATGACTTAACATATTCAATAATCATTCCATTTTCTGTTCCGTTACTCAAGACAAAAGTGCAGAATTGTTTATCCCTGGAAGTGTAAATGCTCTCTTTTATAGGTATGAAGAAGCGTTGAGACAGCTCAATCCACAAGTGAGTTTGCCCTATTGGGACTCTACTCTCGACTTTGATATGGTTGATCCTTCGGAGTCTATTATATGGAGCTCTGCATTTTTGGGTAACGGTGATGGTGTCGTGGTAAGAGGCCCCTTTGCTGGCTGGTCTACACCAATCGGGCCATTGATGAGGAATACCCGCGCCGAAAATAGATTAATCAGTAAGGATGATGTAAACAATATCCTGTCCCAGTGTCGTCATGCCGACATTCTAATGCCAACAGCACAGGCCCAAAATGACATTGAGATGATACATGGATCACCTCACAACTGGGTCGGTGGGCAGATGTCAATGCTGAATACGGCAGCCCATGATCCTGTCTTTTTCATGCACCATGCCTTTATTGACCACATCTGGTGGCTGTTCAGGAATAGACAGAGGCAGGTGTGTGGAATCAATCCTGCTACGGACTACCCAGAAGTTACTACAGGTAGCGATCTACACCACCCACTTCGACCAATGGATGGTTTGTCTCGCTTCCTGAACATTGATGGCTTCCAGGATTACTGGGAGACTCTATGGTTTACTTATGAGCCTTCCCCAACATGCTCCCCTCAATTTCCAGACTGCGGATCACCATATTTGTTCTGTGATGGAACCCGTTGTATCTCCAGAACAAGGGACATAATTGGAGAGTTCGTACCAAGAGGCATGGATGGAGAAATGAACGCCAGAAGGGCAATGGGGGAGGTCCAGAACATGCCTCCAGTTGGACCTAAATTCATCGCGCACGGTTCAGATGGGCGTTCAATGAGTGACACAATGGGAAGAACAGGTATGTTGACCGACGTAGGAGGTTCAAGCAGGAGGGTTCAATCTGGTTCATTAGGCCGATGGAAGAGATCTGCTGAAAATGAACTAAAGTCTGCTCAAACCACACAACAGCCATTAAATCCCAACTCATCTTCAACCCCACAAGTTGTTCGTAAACAGGAGCTATCGCCAGGAAATTCTCTAAATAAACCAATCCAAAACACGTTCTTCGTCAATGGCGTAGCAGATGTCAAAGAGTGGGTGTTTGTACCAATACAAGTTATACATATAAAACCTAAAGACGATAAATTCTCCGTGTACCCCGTCGTTTCTGGTAAGGCAGACTTTAACCAAGATTTTTACTCCATCAGCTCACCAGCCCTTGATGCTCGTATCAAACAGGGTCATCCAAAAGAGTTCTCTAACTGCAAAGCCGATCCCTCAGGAGCTGCTCAGGTAGTCCTTCAGTCAGTTGGTATAAATTACATGGGGCGCTATTCAGAATTTGCCATAATAGATTCTAGGCTTCCCATTGCCTCGTCAATGGTATACATCGGAGTAAAGAATCCGGCCAATGGAATGACCCAGGCGATTATATCGGCCCATGACCACTGTGGACGAGTCTGTCAACCGCAGTGCATTGTACACGGATCAAGTCCACCGTCATACAAACCATGTTCCGGGGCCATTCGTTTGTCGTCATCATCGCCAAAGATGTACGGAGACACTATTGGCGATGCCATCTTGGATATCTGGCACTGGTCTGGCAACAATCCAAAGAATTCGATTGACGATATACAAATGGTAATGGTTTGCAAGAAAGAGGATGCATGGCCCTGGAATTAAAAAGAAAGATAAACTCATGACCCAAAAAAGCTTCGCTATTGATTTACTTTTTATGTACTAAAATAAAGCATCTTAACTGATTTTTTTTGAAAGTAATTTTCTCTTTTCTTATTTACGGGGCAGTCTTTGACGAGTGAAACAGTGGCCAAAAAGCCATAAATGGAAAAATCTATTTTTGTGATATTATCAGTGCGGTCTTTCATACTAACCATTCTAATTACAAAGCTTTCTTAGAAATTTATCATAAATATTATTCAACTATTTCCCCTTTAGTAAAGAAGAATATCATCAATCATCAGTGCACGCAACAGAAAATGCAACAGGTCTCTTCAAAAATGCCACATTAAAGTAATAAAGTTTCCTTCGTGTGCATGAAAATTTATTCACGCTCTGTTCTTGCATCAACAATTCTTTGCAAATATCGCACAATAAACACCGAAAGTGATATATAGATAGATTATAATTTTATCAATGACTAGCATAAAAAGAATAAAGAAATATACTTATCAAATGAATCTTCTACTGTAATGAATGTTAATAAAGGTTTAGCTGCATTTAGTTTCTGTCAAAATTCATTATATTTAGTTAGATTATGAAACAAAATGGAATGTCAACTTTCGTCACATTGCATTTCAGTGAAATTATTATTGTTTAACTGTGCTCTTTTTACTTCAAATTTTGTAGGCGGTTCTTGGCTTGACTACATAAATAGCAATGTAAGCTTTTTTTGTGCATAATTTTTTAATCATAGAGGTGTTTTTATTTGTTTAGAAATGCTTTTTTGGAAGATGAGTAAATATATGGGAAAATAAACATTGGATATACAGAGTTTCACATTGTTTTCTCTACGCATTTTCAATGCACATGCCTATTTACTTATATACATTCATGCATAAATACATGCATACGTACTTTAATACCTAAATACTGGCAAATCTACATTTCTACTGAACCACCTACTTACCTACCGATCTACCTCCTATAAATGTGTTTATACATACATACATACATACAGACAGACAGACAGACAGAGAGACAGAGAGACAGACATAGAACAAAGAGCAATACACCCATGCACATGCACTGCATTTTAAACGTTTATGTTCGAATCTTCATTCTTATTTGATTCAAGTACGATTAGCCGCATGAAACCTTCTCATTTTGCAAACTAGTGTCATTACATAAAATCAGAATCAGAGGGAGAGAGTGATAGTAAAAGGTAAGAGAAGGAATAGTATTCTTACACAGGACGCTACTCATTAAGAAGGAAAAGGCTCTGGCAATGATAAAATCCAGTTCTTTCACAAGTCAAGAACAAAAATGGATGTATTTGTAAAAGCTTTATTCCATAAGATAAATAATCCTTTTCAGATTGACATAAGGTGAAGAATCTCTAAACTTTAACAGTGGGCTATATATTATGAGCTCTCCTCATTGGCTAAGACTTTCCCTAGAAATTAAATATTACCAGTTTTGTCGAGAAATTAATACATCTATTCGTAAAACAAAACGATAACTTCTATCTATCAAACTGAGCGATTGTCGCTTTTTTGGATCAGTAAAGTTCAGATACCCGCATTGTTTACATAGTACAGTTGATTTGGGTTGGCGTCAACAAGGGCAAGACTAATATATTATTAATGTGCCCAGTGGGATGTAAACATTAAATTTAAAATGCAACAATTGAAATTAATATTAAAACAGAATTCAAACGATAAAATAAAATGGAATGTATAGAGATGTATTGTATGAAAACGGATAAACACATTCCATTTTCAATGGATACGACTTTTTCAATTTCTTTCGTGTTCCATCGATACGAGCACAGTAAGCTTACGATATGGCCTTTATTTTCTATCAAGAAAGTTTGGATGCGTAGATTAGGAAAGGTACCTGGTATCAAACTTCATCAAGATAAATGATTTGTTCCGATTAATCTGAGGAGAAGAAACTCTAAAATGAAAGTTTTCATCTTTTTCACCGGGAATCTAAGTTTGGACTAGGTCGAAATTGATTATATCTTATGGAAATTATCGAAATAAGCACATTTGCTAAAAAAAAATGTTACGTGAACTGAAATACTTTTTAAAAATTACTTTTAAAAATTGCAATCCATGTATAAATCATTTAAACAAGATGACGTATCCCATTAGTTCAACGTCGAAGATGACATACAAAAGCTTTTCTCGTTTTAAAAAATTGTTCTCTTCCGCGTGAAGAACGGGAAACGATGATGTAATTTAGCGTCAGACATGGCTGCAATTAGGCGTAAAACTCACTGAAATCTGCCAAATAAACAATATCTTTAGGAAGACAGACAAAAATGCAGACATATATGCATAACTATAGTCATGATGGGACCTTTTCGACTTGAAGTCCTATCCAGGGGCATCCGCAGTTTTTTTTTGGGGGGGGGGATGGTAAGTAGTTGTCATCTTTTAAGTTTTACGGATTTAGGCCAAAATATGTTTAGGGGTGATAGAGTTGCAAGTCACCTGCCCGCCCATATGTGCTGGCGCCCATGCTCCTATGGTGCTCTGACTAAATAACAGCAAAATATTCGATCAATGTATAACAATTTGTTAAACTACCCTTCGCAGTTTAACTACCCTTCGTCACCGTTCAAGTGGTCTAGTGGTTAGAGCGTCCGCCTCGGATACGGGAGGCCGCGGGTTCTAACCCCAGCCGAGTCATAACAAAGACTTATAAAAAATAGTGCTAACAGCTGCCTCGCTAGTCGCTCGGCATTAAGAGGTTAGTGTTAGGACTGGTCGGTCTGGTGTCAGTATAATGTGACGGGGTGGGACATCATGTTAAATGTCTGCGGCATGATGCCCCAGTGCTAGACATCACTATAAACTGCCACACTGCAGACATCGTAGTGATATGACTGAAAAATTGTTAAAGCTACGTTAAAAATTTTAGAAAAACCATCTTAAAATCTTAATCCCGCGTCATCTACATCTTGGTGACTTGGGCGAATCAGTAAACAATTATTTTCCATACAGATTCTCTACATTTGCTTCTCAGTACTGAACTTCCTAGTGTCTTAATATCCAAATAAATCATAGGTTAATTAAAAGTATTTTCCTAGATCAAGTTACAGTTAAGTTCGTGTCATAGGTTATCTGGCATTTTGCAGAATCTGGACTGCAAGCACATTATAGCATCGTAGGTCATAGATTGCACTTCCTGGCCAGCATGAATGCCCGAATACTCAATGTGGACTTTAACCAAAATACGCATATAAAATTACAACATAATTTTTATATTATAAAAAAACAAAACAATTTCCTTCGAATAAGTAACGAGACTGACTAAATCTAAAATAAGGATCACCAAGAAAACAAGAGAAGAAACATATCTAAGAATAGAAATAGACTGCATTCGTGGATACTAACTCGGAAGTAATAACTATAAGTCATATCAGGCCAATTCTTTTATGGGCAATTATACTTATATTATCGCATGTCAAACGTATTGTTTTTAATGGCGCACTAGGAGTTTGGCAAATGTCATAAAGTTTATATTGTTGTCATTCAGCACGGTGCGCCTTTGAACCAAATACTTTTAAGACATTAACGCTAACTTTATCATAACTTCCTTTATTACATGAATATTTAAAAGAAGTATATATTTCAAATAGAAAATCATTGATAAATATACCTTTAATATAATTTTACATTCATTTGAACATTTTAAAGAGCTTTCAAAAGATATAAATTAAATTTTCGTAAAAATGTATAATATGAAACTTTTACCAGGTTATCTTCCAAGTTCACCAAAATAAAATTAGATGCGAAATTAAATATACTACTTGATTCAATGATTAAACTTGACAAAACCTTAAGAACTAGCATCACTTTGATCATATCAAACCATTCGATTTTCTGATCCTGAACAACAAAGAAAATGTTTCCTCTAGTTAAATTCATTACATTTTATAGGAATGGAAACATGCCTAAAACTGATTAAATTCCCACAAGCCAAGATATCGAAGATCATGTGGAAACAAGTCAAATCATTCAAGATGATTAACTTCATCTTTGAGAAAAGTCAGCGCGGTATTATCTAATCTATTTGTCCTTTGTTAACTTGCTCCATAATATATAGATATTCCTGCAATTATAGCCGTTTTAACACGTTAAATGTACATATGCATCAACAATAACGCATACGTGCACATATTATCTATTAAGTATGTTTTCAACGTTTTCATATTTCTTATAATCAGAGGGTCAGTATAGCTAAAGATTTCAAACCATGAATCTGTGCAGATAAAGTAAAACCTAGTGTCCATGGACCAACAATCGGCAAAATATCTAATCATCTTTCGGTTCAATATGTAAAGTGTCCGATTGATCAATAGGAAGAAATGTGCTAAACAGTATCGGTTTAACTTGTAAAGTGTCCGAGTGATCAATAGGATGAAATGTGCTAAACAGTAATCGGTTTAACTTGTAATGTGTCCGAGTGATCAATAGGAAGAAATGTGCTAACAGTGGTGTTAAATATGAAGTCTTCATTTCGAAATTTGGCAATGGTTTCTACATTTTAGCAACTGTGACATTAACGTAGATTGTATTCATCTTATACAACTGGTTTTTAAATAAAGGTAAAAATGGCCCAAAGAGAGGAACCTTGAAATGAGAAAATAGAGACACAAATAATAGACACAGATGATACCCAGTATTATTAGTGGTGTAAAACTCTGGTTGTTTAAGGCTGTTGAGAGTGTTCTTTCATTTATTTTTTTTTTTTTTCTCTTTTTTAATTTGATGTTTTTGCATTTTCAATCACAAGAGTAAACAAAGCATCGAGAAGAGTGAAAGGCCAGTCGATGTTTTCTTAATGAGAGATTTTAATCTATTTTAAAAATAAACCATAGCAGCTATGTAAATCATGAGTATTAAAAAATGATCGTTTCTTTATTTAATAGTCGTTGATATTCATCTGGCCTTTCAAATTCTCATGTGTCCTTTGAACGTCCTAGTATCAGATGCCATTAATAAACTGACATTGAGACTATATTTTTCCCTCTTTGTCTTCTTTCGTTTCCTTTACAAGTTCATGTCGTACTATCACAAGCTGTTTATTAGCCTTTATAATACTTCTCGTTATTACATGGGTATCGATGTTAGGATCCAAATGAAATTTATGAGTCACTGGATTTAAGTACATTCTTGATCTATTCTACAATGCTATGAATATAATGACAATACTAAACTATAACAAACATATATCGTCACCATCACCAACATAATAAAATTTCACTTTTGAGTCTGACAATGTTTGAATTTGCCATTATGTTTTCGTCTCTTTCATTGCCTATCTGACCTAATATTCAACTAGCTCTATTATCATTTGTCAGTTTTTAATACTATCGATTTGATTTGAATGTATTGATATGAGGTAAGTGTATTTTACATCCAGAGTTTACTTTTCCACCTTGAAATAAATACAAAATTTTTATACTTATTTGACTAGTCCTGATATTTGGTACATCACGGAAATGTTTAAAAATGTTTCCACTTAATGTAAAAGTTTTTTGTCTACTTCAGTTTTGAATATATGTGTTTCACTCTTAATCTTTTGTTCTAAACCACTTTTAGAAACGTTAATTAGTTTCATCCTTGTATATAATTCGTCAATACATCCTGGTACCACACCGATATTATTAACCACTTCTTGATCAACATATTTGTCCTCACGCTGGGCTCTGAATATGACAGTCATCTCTCTCAAATCTTAAAATGTAGTTATATGTTTAATGGCTTGTATTTGAAATACTTTTCTCTGAGTAGTAGATTTTAATATCATCAAATATTTGTGTAATGCTGTTAATTTCCAAAATCCGATGTCCATTATTTAACTGTCACCAATTTTACCAGTTTAATTATTTTAATCTAAATATTTTAATCGCGTCACTTAGCTCACCTTTGTGCTTGAAACTACTTAATTTAATTCTGATTGTCTCTCATTTGTGTATTTACGAGTAACCTCTGCTTGTGATCTGTGATGTTGAAAATTGAGACGGTGGTACTCTAGATAATCAATAATAATTTTGTGGTGTTATTTTCATTTCATCTCCGTCTTTGATGGTCATGATCGCTTAAAGAAAAACTTTTCATTTTCTTTAACAACATTAAAAATAATTATAAATGCGCTTCGATGTTCACCTTGGTTGGTATTATGTTTGCGCTTTGAAGTATAAATTTTTATTTACATTATTAAAAAATGATGATGTTTTACCATCTGAAATATAGCACCTATCGGAAGTAAAAGAAAATAAATATGGTAATATACTTCAATAAAGATGATTGATCAGGTAAAGGGTGCGATATCAGTATTATCTTCATTATGACCTACTCAGGCCATAAAATCCCAACATCGTAAAAAAGTAAAAATTTAAGGATGTGTTACATCATATCCTAGAAATTAAATTCATGAAGCAAAAACTAATTGATCAATCTACAAGGAAGGCAATAAATCAATGACATGATCGTACCAAATGTAATGAGAAATCCTGGTTGAGATCAAAAACTATTTTCTTCAAAATATATTAAGTTTCCAACATGATAATGGAAATCATGTCCTAATGATTGTTCAGTATGTATCAGCCTTCCTTTATATTGTTTGTTTATTGTTGTATTTAATAAATACTAAAATGCGTTACATGTAACGTTTGGAAAAATTATCACAGTTAAAACACTTATACCAACAGAACAGGATATTACATACATCAAACAAGAAATTCTGTGAAAAATAAAAATGCAAATTCTCGCGTGTTGTTGTATAGTGTCCAAAAACGCCACACCTACTATCCCACGAACAGGGTATGATATCAAAGAAGTGGGATAAAATCACATAAACATACTATCCAACATTCAATTTTCGATTACTATCTAACACCTACTTTTGGAGTACTATCCAACACCTACTTTTTACTACTTGAAAAATTTTCGTATTTTTTTTAGGCACTATGCAGGGCATTTTGGATATTACTCCAAAAGGTGAGTGTTGAATAGTAATCAAAAATCTGGTGCTGGAGTGTGTGTGTGTGTGTGTGTGTGTGTGTGTGTGTGTGTGTGTGTGTGTGTGTGTGTGTGTGTTGTATTCAGCAAGTAGATATTTGGATAGTTGGATAATTCGAGGGTGTTGGATTGTAATCAAAAGGCAGGTATTGGATAGTATGTTTGTGCAATTTAATTCCCCCTTCTTTTACATCATACCCTTTTCTTTGAATAATAGGTGGAAAACACGTTGTTTTCTCTTATTATAACACTTTTTCCACTATATCGATCATAATTCCGGGAAAATATCAAAACTGAAAATGGATATTTATTTGCATAATTTTAATGGACTAAACATTGCATTCAATAACGAGAACATGTCGGGTCAATAATCAATTGTGTGATGCAGTTTCTTTTCTAATCACCATCCATAAAAGTAAGCCCCTTATTACTTCCTAAAGAATGCGCGTTATATAATCATTAGTATTCAGAATAGAACCGCGAAATACAACACTCTCTGCAAAATGAAGACCTTTTTATTTCGAACACAGCTTTCCATTCCCGTATTTATTTATTTTTTATTTTTTTTTTATTTTTTTCAATTTTTTGCTTAATTTTTTTATATATATTCTTTCCCAATACTGACGTCTCTATATTCTCAATTGTGACCCTAAGCTTGTTCCAGCTATCTCTAAGGATCTTAACAGAGTCAACTGAAAACTCACATGAAATAGCACCTATAAACTTCGATATCAACTAGAACTGTCGATCAGATCGTTTTTGCTTCTGTGTGCTGTGATTTCTTTATTACTCGTTGGGTAACTATTTTTGTGGATTTTGCGGTTTCTACAAACCACCGAATCAACAAACCTAGCAAACAATGACAGCTGTGAAAACTATAAGACACTCTTACGAACATACAAATGCAAGTACCGGTGAAAGTTTTCATTATTTTGTACAACAATAAAAACAATACTCATGAAAATGCTCTCCTTTCTATGTGCTAAAAACATGCATTGAACATTATAATAGTTTCGCAAATGTATTTGGAATATCTAGGAAAGTTTTGCGAATATTTATTGCAAATATTCGCAATATTTATTTTCTTCATGACAACTTAAATAATACGCAATTATAGGCTTCCATTGTGTAATATCATGGCTCTAAATACAGTATCTATCTATCTATCTATCTATCTATCTATCTATCTATCCGACTTTCTGTTATCCATGTGTCTTACAGGGGTTGTTTTAGTAGCTGAACCGATCGGGAGGTTTATTCCTTAGTAATGACAGTGAGTAATTGACTCGTTAATCCCTTGCTGATAATTTGTGATCATGACTTATTTTTCCCAAGTACATGGTATCTGGCTACAAATGAATCAGGTGTTTTCTTTCATGTAATGGCTTGTGTGGGTTTTTTGATGGTTTTTTAATTTGCTTTTTGCAATTTCTTTTTTTTTTTTTCTACTCGTTTTTATTTTCTTTTTTTGAAACGGGGTGATATTTATTCAGTACCGACAACAGCCGTATTGAAGGTGTTAAGTAACAACTTTTGTTCGTTAATTAATTTAAAATGAGGTCAAACAAAATCATCACGAAAGTAATACATTGAAATCCCTTGCTTTTCTGCTCAAAAGTCCACATGGAAATCACATCACTTGAAACATTGTCATAAGTCAAGGATCCGTAAAATGTTATGCATATATACCGTTTTCTACATGTAATGTAACATCATTAATGTCTTACTTTGGGTTGTCACATTAATGTGTTAAGTCATCTAGGTTTTTTGGCTTCTTGATCCATTTTTAGTGTCCTTGTCTGTTATATGTTAGTATTTTTATGATCGTTTTATTCACATGACAAATGATCCATCAAACGTTCCTTGAAAAAAAATTATGATGTAATTTCACAAAGTAAATCCTCCAATACCTACCCAAGCATCAAATTAAACTGACCAATAATTGAACATGTCTGTGTTTTGGGAGCTATATTATCCGAAACCCATCGAGATCCAGATAAGAAGGGGTACCTGGTGGCAGCAGATGACCTTGTAAGTGGATTATCCAGTCAAAGTGGTCTGTTCCTGGAGATACTCGGACTTACTTCCTCGGAGGTGATCAACTTTATCTACATTCCATGTTTGATCTTGATTATCTATGAAATATTCTGCCATGAAACTAGTTTTCATTGTTCTAACTCTATTCAGTGTTGTAGTTTTTGATAACTCTTTTACATTTTTTTTTAAATATTTATTATTATTATTCTGAAAATTAGATTTCAGTTTAGTCATGATCTGTATAAAGATAGACGAAATTTTAAAATCAAAAAGACTGTTTGAAAAGTCAAACAACGAGAAAACATGTTTTTTTTTCTTTGATATACTTGCATCTCTTAAAAGTAAGTCATACAAATACCTTTTAAATATTTGCGCTTATATATATATATATATATATATATATATATATATATATATATATATATATATATATATATATATATATATATATATATATATATATATATATATATATCACTACTCAGATTTTTATTTTCTACATAGGAATAATTAAAACAGTTGATAGGAGCAAGGAGCAATAATTAAAACAGTTGATAGGAGCAAGGAGCAAGAGTTATTGTGTTGTTAACTGAAATTATCATTACTCATAAACAAAAGCATCAGGAATGCAACTCTGTCAACCGCATAAACAGATATATGGTCAGAAAAAGAGTTGTTGATGCATTGCCCGTCAGAAAGAAAATCATAAACTATAGTGAAACCTCTAAAGATCAAAGCCTCTCAGGGATCGTGTCTTTTCTGATAGACATAAGGATTTGAATGCGTTTAAAATGCAAAATCAATAACAACTCAACTTTTGGAAAAATATCTATGAAAGTTAGGATTTCATTGCGTCTCTGCAGATTTCTTTGTTTTATAATAGTTTCAGTCTTTACGGATTTAGATTGTTTATAGATAATTGGTTTATAATGATATCAATCTGCACGGATTTATACTGTTTAAGGATAATTGGTTTATAAAAGTTACGATCTGCATAGATTTAGACTGTTTATAGATAACTGGTTCATGTATTTCTTTGATTGAGTTGATTTTCATTTTAGTAAAATAATTATACTTTGGGTTGAAAGATTTCTTTTGGTTTTCAGGATAGATGGGTTTCGGTTTACTGACTTCATGTTTCTTAAAACTAATTAAGGAAAAATTCTTGAGGAATCGTTCTTGAAAGTTTTCACTGTATAGTCATTTTTGCGACTATGTGCATTAGAAACTGTTGCGCTTGCACGTCATAGAACTATTAAAATTAAGTACGCATATCTGCCTTGAAAGTGAAGAGTTTTGTAAGGGTCATTTATGACTCAGGTTCAAAAAAGGGCTGAATCCACCTGAATTCAACTCTTTTTTTAATAAAAAAAAAATGTAAACCTTTGTCTGCAAGGTAAGATCAATATATCTGTTTTTATTACTTGTGAAAACAAAGACTATTACCTGGGCCAGAAATTATTCTGTTGTAAGTCTCTAGGTAATATAGGTTCAAAGACTGCAATATGATTACTGTAAATCCTTTGCCGACATTTCACCTTTCTCGTTCTTTAATGTATTGCTCCACTTCTTCTCCTCCTCCATCACACAATCACATTATAGAATTTATTCTTGTAGAGATGACGGGCAAGTTGGTTCGCGCAACGTTTGTAGCGTTGATCGGTGTTGTGTGGGTCAGCGGTCTGATCGAGGAGATACCCATGCCACCCGAACTGCAGTCCTGTCTCAAAGACTTCCATACTAAAACCAACATCACCGACACTGTTGGAGAAAAGATATTTTCTTACTGTTTGAACAGCTTCCTTTGGAAGACAGAGACAATAAACTGGGGCGAATTTAACATAACTCAGGCTGACCTGGAGTACTTCCATCGTCTGGTGGACCAGTTAATCACACGCCATGATCCCTCGCGCGGAAAGAGGCAGGCGTTCGGACCGGTACTTTTTCCACCAAGCGGATTCCGAATCAGGCGCGAGTATCGTCGACTAAATGTTATTGAGAGGGATACCTTTCACAGAGCTGTGATCGAGTTGAAAAGAGTAAGTAACAACGGACGAATGGTGCAGGCATGATACACGTTGGTTATATCATCAATAAAACGAGATCACACAGACTAGGAATGATGAAGAAGTAATTTTGAAAAACGATTACTGAGGAGAGAGAGGGAGTGGTTGTAACTATTTCCTGTCACTTCTTCTTTCCCTTGGTATGGTGAGTCATATTAAGGTATAGCTACAAGGGGTCATTTTTATAGTTTATTATGCATTACTAAAATAAGGATGTCTCAGCTTACATTTCTGAAATGAACAGCTGAAACTAATCCCATAAACATTACAACCAAGCCCACGTTGGGGTTCATTATAACATGCGACGTTTGATTGCAACAGTACCTATAAACATACATACAAGATTTGGAAATTAAAAACATAGCACTTGGGTGAAATCATGCAGTTTCTTTAATATTTAAGTCAACTTTGTGTTCATTCTTTTTTAACATTACTACAAGGTTCCATCGAGATTTGCATCATAAATGTTTGAAGAAATATATAAAAAGTACAGCAGATAAAGTGTATTTATTGTCATCTTTCATCATCAATAATCATTATTTGCTAACTTTGATTGGATCCTTGTCCATTTTGTCGATATAACCTTTGTCGCTTTTCTATCGATTTTCAGGTATATTACATGTATATACGAATTCATTTCACTGATAAATCTGAAAACGGATTATTTTTCAAAAACCTATAGGCCTTAAATGATTTAAGAAGCAACACTAAAAGATGAAACCACAACATTTTTCGACCTTTTTCTTCTCAAACAAAAAGAATAATTCCTACATATCGTTTCTGTGTTTGTTTTCGAAGAAGTAATTTTGAAGTAAATGCGTATGGGCAAACGTTTAGAATTTTAAGGAAATACTGTTGAGGTTGTATGCTCTTGATTATTATAAACTCAGAGAAAAGTTTTAAATATAATCCAATTTCGTTTCTGCCAGAGAGGGGAATACGACCTGTTTGCCAGTATGCACCAGGGTATTGTCGTCCAGTCAGCCCACACCGGTCCCAACTTTCTCGGATGGCATCGAGTGTATATAACTATGTAAGTATTTGTTCTTAATTTAGAAAACAAACATTATTTCATTTCTACATATAGTGCGATCATAAGAAAGTGTACTGCTGAGTGGCTATGTGTGTATGCGTATGTGAATTGTTACAAATTGTAAAGCACTTGCAGCAGATGCTATAGCAGAAGAAGTCAACGAAGTTGGAGGTTCACACATGGTGCAGAAACTAACTAAACTTTCCCGGTCAATGTGGACTCAAGGAACTATACCCGAGGAGTACAAGGATGCATCCATCGTACACTTGTATAAGTTGAAAGGCAACATCTCTGCAACAACCATTGGGGCATCTCCTTCGTGTCAATAGTCGGCAAAGTAATCGCAATAATTCTGCTGAATCACCTTTTGCATCACATAGACCGAGAGCTCCTCTACAAGCTGAAAGGCAACAACAATTCTGCGACAACCATCGGGACATCTCCTTGCTCTCAATAGCTCAATAGTCGGCAAAATTATCTCCAAAATTCTGCTGAATCACCTTGTGCATCACATCAATCAAGGGTTTCTGCCTTAGAGTCAGCGTGGCTTCAGGAAAGAACGATGTGCCACCGACATGGTAATTGCAGCTCGTCAACTTCAGGAGACATGCCAAGAACAGTACTCCGACCTTTATACGACATTAATCGACGTGGCAATAGCCTTTGACACAGTCAGCCGTTGGAGAGAGGTTTTGGAAGATAATGGTAAAATGTGTTTGCCCGTAGCAATTTGTCCCGATAGTTCGGCAATTCGATGATGGCATGCTCGCTCGTGTCGTTGACGACGGCGAGTCATCTGAGCTATTCCCAGTCACCAATGGAGTCAAACAAGGCTGTGTGTTGGCACCAACCCTCTTTGGTATGATGTTCTCTGAGAAGATTACAGGCGATGAAGAAGTTACAGGAAGTGTCTCTTCGTGATCTCCTATTTGCTGTTAGTATCAAAACTGCAGCACGTCCTCAGTTGATCAAGCAAACTCAAGCAGCATATCCTGTCAAGTGTGCTACAGACAGTTCAGAGCACAAACTGGCCTGATCAGCAACGCACGTACTCTCAGAAACCAAACCAGTTAGTGACGGCATGATTATCTTCGAACTCGAAGGACAAACAATAAGTGTGTGTGTGTGTGTGTGTGTGTGTGTGTGTGTGTGTGTGTGTGTGTGTGTGTGTGTGTGTGTGTGTGTGTGTGTGTGTGTGTGTAAACTACAATGTGAAAATATTACACTATTATAGGCAAAGAACCCGTAGCGTTTGCAAAAAGTATCAGTGAAATTTCAAGATTACTCGTGATTTGCAATTTTATTGTACATTATTTCATTTGCTCATTCCACACTCGTAAAATAATGTATACAATACAACTGAGTTTATCTCATAACTGCTGAAATCGACCCTATGAAGAAGAAATGAAAATGTTCACTATAGGGACTCGTGGAAAACTATTTTATCACAGTGTATTTGGAAAAGGTCCTCGAAGTTTCATTTGTCAAATAAAGGGAGTATAAAGGATCTTGCGAGACCTTTTCAAGTCATGCTTAAAGCTGGACGTGATTCTTGTATCTATTTGACTCCTCTCCATACAAACAACTGCTGACATGATGATAGATCTCCAAGGAAGCCGTTAGTGGCCCCGTTATATATGATGTTAAAGAGTTACAACCAGCGTTTCTTATGGGAAATTTTTTTTGTCATAAAACGAGAATCAAGCATACACTGAAATAAGATCTGATAAAAAAAAAAATTAATATTTTAAACATTCTCATCAAAGAGGCAATGTAAGTTTGTTTTGCATGGTAATTTTATGCTAATACAGATCAGACGTATTCAAGAAGAAAATGTGAGCAAAGTGGAAAAAGTCGCATGGAATAACTGATCCCCACTACAGTCTGAAAGAAATTCTACAATCTATAAACAAACACTGCAGTCGCGGTAGCTCAGTCTATAGAGCGTCAGACTCATAATCCAAGGGTCGCAGGTTCGAATCCTGACCAGGATAGCCTAGGTTGGCTGCCTTGGTGTGTCCTAAACATTGGTACTAATCTCCCTTTACTCGGCATGAAATAACCAATAATGTTAAGACTACTGTTAAAATACATACACACAAATGCAACAATATAAAGAACAACTACAACTTTATATGATTGAACTACGAACAGTTATTTATTTAATTCCTTAGGTTCCCGATTCCTCCAACCAGTACATGTAGGAAACTGTACGTGTTTTACACAGTCGTGTTCGGTCTAGGGTAGATGTAAACGACTTGGAATTAGTACAACAAATACTGTCATGCCAATACAAACATAAAGTCTATATAGACATAAACGTTCTCTTTCCTGACTATTCGTTCGATAGTTTTATGGCATCCTGTAAATGTATAGTTTCAGCTTAAAAAATAATATACAGCATGTTTCTTAATTATAATTTTCAATGTACCTGAGTCAGCATAGGAAATGACATATTTCTCTTTTGCATACCATCTACATTTTTACCCAAGGCTTCTAATATCAAGTTTAGCATTATTGCAAGGAATGCAATTAATTTTGGTAGACCAAGTTTTCATACAAGTGTTGTTACGTATCGGCTCGTTTAAAGTAACACAAAGAAAAGAGCGAAAACAACAAGCTTTGTAAATTTTAACAAAAAATAATTTATTTCCCTAGAAAACACGGTGAAAAGGTAAAAATATGAAATAGGACTTGCGATTTGCGAAGAAAATCCAAACATTTATCCTAGAATTGTGAAAAACATATAAGTCCTGTAAATAAACAGTTCTAATTGAAGTAGTCTGAATCTCATTTCCATTCCAAGATGGCGGATGATGACGTCAGACGAAGGTTTTACACAAGTGTCCAGAATTTTCACTGTGAATCACAATTTGTACTGTTCTGTTCCAATTTAGAATTAATTTCACTAAATGTCTTTGTCCAAAGCCAGTTATGTATAGTTCTCCAGGGAAAATAATTATTATTTAAAAGGTAGATGAAGTACAGCTATCATCTATAACAAAACACAACTTGTTCTACAGTCGTTCTACAGACGTACAAACGAACAACTGTTTCCAGCACAAAAGAATACCTTCTTCTCAAGGTATTAGAAACTCTACAAGGTGTTAAAATGTGACTGTAGCCTATTTCGCAGGTACCTGAGTATTTAAGGCGAACTGAAACGTCATTTCATGTACACGCACGAAGGACACATGGCGATTTCGAAATCTCGCCACCGCAGTATAGAATGTCAACAAGTATTATTAGAAATGACCGTGGTCACAACCAATCATTTATATAGATTGTGCCAACTGTTTACTTGAATCGACAAACCGACATGTAAAAATATTGCTCACTCGAGTCACATTTACGTTCTAAATAAACACGATGTTTCTATCAAAATGTCAGACCATGCGAACATAATCATCATCATAATAATAATTATAATAATGAAATAAAAATGAAATAGAAAGAATTCAAATTCCAACACACATGTTATTAAACTACATGGTCGTAACAGTGTAAAGAGAAGATACTTGATATGTATACTTTGGAGTTTTTCTTTTCTTGAGTCACTGCAATACCGACTATCTGTTGCTTTCATAAAAATTCACCAATTACATAATTTCTTTAAAAAAATTCATAACCCGACATGCTAGGCGCTGAATATGAGTCATGCCGATAAAGGCTTTTCTCGCTGTTTCAAATTAGCGTTCATTCCTTTAGAATGTATGGTACACCATATATCTTTCAAATCCTAGCTTGTTCAACATGTCTGATAACTCCCATATGAATAAAACTATAGTAAATACTGAATTTCATTCACGTATTAGGATGATATAAGCTGCAATACCATCAATAACTTTAGCAAGTTTCAGTTCATTTTAATTTGCTTGTAAAATTGAACTGATCTTTTCTATTGAGTGGTGATAAAATTAAATGAAATTAAAAATATAATTGACCGAAATATTTCATTTGAGTATTCCTTTTCACAGATCCAACAGTACATAACACCCTCATCGCTGTCGTGCTAAGGGTCACAGTAATCTTGATCAACAGTTTTTACTGAAAAAGTCACTTATTTGCCTCATTTTAAAGGCAACCTTAATGTGAAGTTTCATTCATAAGAACTAAAGTTATTTCCCTTTCTCATATCTCAACGACTTTGACCGTTGACATGTCGATGTCAAATTAATTCACATTCTTATTGGATTCATCAAGGGCATAAGCTTTGTGAAAGCATCTGCAACGAAACCATGTTATTGCGTTGAACCTTTTGTACCTTCTTAGATTGTGGTAGCATTTGACTTTTAGACCCCTGAGGTAATCTTTGTTAATATGGGGTAACCCAACTTATTAATATCTGAAATGTGTTTCTGATGGTCTATCATAAGGATTATCTTTTCCCTTTGCCTTAGGTATGAAGAGGCGCTTCGTCGAATCATTCCTACGGTTGTCCTGCCCTATTGGGACTCCACCCTTGATTTCCACATGGATGAACCGACGGAATCCATCATGTGGACCCCTCTTTTTATGGGAGATGGATCAGGTGTTGTAAGTACGGGGCCTTTCACTTCTTGGTCAACTCCTATTGGACCCCTCAGGCGAAACATCGGTGTTGGATCAAGGCTTATCAGTAGACAAAACGTTATCGACATATTATCACGATGTCGGCACGCAGAAATAACCTTCCCTGCTGCCCTTCCGCAGTTTAACCTGGAATTTCATCACGGAGGACCACATGGATGGGTCGGAGGACATATGGCTGGGTTGAATACCGCTGCATTCGATCCGATATTCTTCCTCCACCATGCCTTTATCGATTACATCTGGCAGCTTTTCCGAAATCACCAAAGAACTGTTTGTGGCGTAAATTCAGCAACAGACTACCCGCCTGCGACAGGTCTTCAAGTCCCACAACGCCCCATGGACGCATTACCGAGGTTTACGAACATCGATGGTTATGCTGACTACTGGGAAATGCTTTGGTTTAACTATGAGCCATCACCCACATGTACAATGTCTCTGCAGTGTGGATCGCCATGGCTTGTCTGCCAAGGAGGATTTTGCATTTCAAGAGCTGCAGAGGTATCTGGTATACCTGCAGCAAGGGGTTTTGCAGGTGAGATGGAGGCAAGACGTGGCAGAGAAGAGACTGCAAGCATGCCAGACGTAGGACCAAGATTCATTATGCCACCGTCGGAGAGTCGAACCCATGAGTTCCGATCTCGCATGAGGGGGTCACTAACAGACGTGGAGGGCTCAGAGATGAGAGCAATGATAGGTCGAGTGAAGAGGGCAGCTGGTGTCGCACCATTTGCAGACAATATGACGATTGCTGAGAGGTCAGGTGACATATCCTTGGCAACGAAGTCTTACAAAGCCGGAACTGGTCTCGTTACACCCGTACAAAATAGTTTCTTTATAAACGGCGAGGCGGATATGAAACTATGGGCATTCGTGCCGATTCAAGTAATTTATATGAAACCGAGTGACGAGAAGTTTCCTGTACATCCAGTGTACAATGGACAACCCGATCTCAACCAAGAATTCTACTCCATCAACTATCCAGAACTGGACAAACAAATTAGAGATGGACATCCCAAGGAATTCACAAACTGCAAGAGGGATCCTTCAGGGGCTGGTCAAATCCTTCTACAATCAAATGGAATGAATTACGTCAGCCGGTACATCGAATACGCCATCGTTGATTCCAGACTTCCGATTGGTTCTTCTATGGTTTACATGGGGGTGAAGAATCCTATGAATGAAACAGCAGAAGCCATCATATCTGCGCATGACCGCTGCGGACGAATGTGTCAACCCCGTTGTCTTATTCATGGATCAAACCCACCTAGGTACCGGCCATGTTCTGGGGCAATTCGGATTTCTTCGGCTTCTCCAAAAATGTACGCAAATACGTTCGGAGAAGCAATAATGGATGTCTGGCACTGGTCGGGCATAGATGCCAGAAATGCTATCAATAACATTCAACTGGTAATGATTTGTAACAACGATGAGAAATGGCCATGGAATTGAGATCAGTGCACTGTATTTCCAAAATAGAATTTACGAACTCTTATTCAAAACATATTTTCCCGAACTATTTGAAATCTCCGAATGAAAAGGTTTAATTTATTTTTTAGTCCGTTCCTAGCCACACACCATCCACTACGGAACCCGCAAATGGTACGCTGGAGAAATTTTTAATTTTGTATAAAATTGTGTTATTTATCAAAATGGATCATATTCCTTAATTTTTTTAGACAGAGTTATAATTATGTGGAAACTATAACTTGAATTTTACACAAAATTTCTTTAGTACAGTAAATTCTTTTGAGATTAAAAAAAAAATGTCCATTATTTCCATTATCTTTGATTTCTTCAGATGTACTTATAACATTAGAAAATTTATTTCGAGTATTCTGACCTTGGGCATAGTTTTCAATCTTATAATATGTGATCTGCGTTTCCGATCTAGAAAAGGGTGTTTTGAACGACCCCGTATGCTCTCATCTATTTATATATCAGTCAATCAGTCCCTGTCTGTCTGTCTGTCTGTCTTCCTGTTTCTTTAAATACTTGATCAGATAAATAAGAAAGAAGGGGAACAAAACATCCGTTGGAGATCTTAAGATTAGAAAGAATAAACGATTACCCCGAATGCTATTATTATGTTATATCTGGTCCAGAAACGTATGCCAGTAATTGTACTTATTGCCACCACCACCTCCACCACGACCCATAAAAAGATATTGAATATGAAATATGATTCATTTATGAATATTCAAGTTTCAAGACCAGCAATAGCTTTAGCAAATTCCAACTCATATCATGTGGCATATATCTCGATCGTGATATGGAGCTTTTCCTGTCAAAACGCTATGAAAAATGAAATGAAAAATATAATAAGATATACCGAAATATCTCAACTTGAGGATTCCTGTATTGGAAAATCCATGTACAAGGTGAAGTAAGTTCTTATATTCTTTGGGGATAACATAAAAGGTTCGTGGTCAGTCACGACACGTTAACAGGGTGGAAAGTCTAACTAATGGGCCAATTGACATCTGACCATTACCCCATAACCTCTGACTTTCACCCTTGGCCACGGGTTCACAAATATTTTCTAAAAAACCTTGACCAGTGCAATCTTATAGAAAGTGTAACACCTAGGCAACTTGACCTTTGACTATTACCCCTAACCTTTGACCTTTACCACATAACATTTGACCTCATCGTGGACTACTGGTGTTTCTAATAAACACCTATGTCACCTAAACCAATGGCCTTCAAAAGTTTATTAAACACCTGGACTACTAACTCCTGATTTTTGATACTTTAATTTCTGGACTATATGAGAACTGAATGCTACTCCAGGCTGTTAACAAGCTTAGATTTTAAAAAAAAAATTGTTCAAATAAAATCTACAGAGAAGAAATTCCTCTTGCACCAATCTTGATAGATTTAGGCCAAAATATGTTTAGGGGTGATAGAGTTGCAAGTCACCTGCCCGCCCATATGTGCTGGCGCCCATGCTCCTATGGTGCTCTGACTAAAAAACAGCAAAATATTCGATCAATGTATAACAATTTGTTAAACTACCCTTCGCAGTTTAACTACCCTTCGTCACCGTTCAAGTGCTCTAGTGGTTAGAGCGTCCGCCTCGGATACGGGAGGCCGCGGGTTCTAACCCCAGCCGAGTCATAACAAAGACTTATAAAAATAGTGCTAACACCTGCCTCGCTAGTTGCTCGGCATTAAGAGGTTAGTGTTAAGACTGGTCGGTCTGGTGTCAGTATAATGTGACGGGGTGGGACATCATGTTAAATGTCTGCGGCATGATGCCCCAGTGCTAGACATCACTATAAACTGCCACACTGCAGACATCGTAGTGATACGACTGAAAAAATTGTTAAAGCTACGTTAAAACTTTAAAAAAAACCATCTTAAAATCTTAATCCCGCGTCATCTAAATCTTGGTGACTTGGGCGAATCAGTAAACAATTATTTTCCATACAGATTCTCTACATTTGCTTCTCAGTACTGAACTTCCTAGTGTCTTAATATCCAAATAAATCATAGGTTAATTAAAAGTATTTTCCTAGACCAAGTTACAGTTAAGTTCGTGTCATAGGTTATCTGGCATTTTGCAGGATCTGGACTGCAAGCACATTATAGCATCGTAGATCATAGATTGCACTTCCTGGCCAGCATGAATGCCCGAATACTCAATGTGGACTTTAACCAAAATACGCATATAAAATTACAACATAATTTTTATATTATAAAAAAAAAAACCAATTTCCTTCGAATAAGTAACGAGACTGACTAAATCTAAAATAAGGATCACCAAGAAAACAAGAGAAGAAACATATCTAAGAATAGAAATAGACTGCATTCGTGGATACTAACTCGGAAGTAATAACTATAAGTCATATCAGGCCAATTCTTTTATGGGCAATTATACTTATATTATCGCATGTCAAACGTATTGTTTTTAATGGCGCACTAGGAGTTTGGCAAATGTCATAAAGTTTATATTGTTGTCATTCAGCACGGTGCGCCTTTGAACCAAATACTTTTAAGACATTAACGCTAACTTTATCATAACTTCCTTTATTACATGAATATTTAAAAGAAGTATATTTTTCAAATGGAAAATCATTGATAAATATACCTTTAATATAATTTTATATTCATTTGAACATTTTAAAGAGCTTTCAAAAGATATAAATTAAATTTTCGTAAAAATGTATAATATGAAACTTTTACCAGGTTATCTTCCAAGACGCAACGTTGCACAACAGTTCACATTGATTTTTGAACCAAAACGACATACGTCTGTTCATCAAGACTGTGTGTATGTGTACTCAATAAAGAAACAAGTACAAGTGCTATGTTACAGATTTATTGTGTTAGGTGCTCAAACATTTGTTAGGATATATAATCGTACACCATATGTAATACCCATGCTAATGGGCTGTACAATGATTTAGAGCAAAGTTGCACATCGTTTCAATATCAATAAAATAACAGATGGTCCTGTAATGAAAAACTGCGGCCACACAGAGGCTCTACCATAATGATCAGTGGTATTGACCTTTCGGATTTAGACCTGAGCAATCTCTTTGATACATTGTATTCCAATGTGATAGTATGAACTGATCCTGATTACATTTCCAAGTAGACTGGATAATGCCAAATGAGCCCATCGTATTGTCACCCAACTACCGCGACTAAATGAATTCATTCAACTCTTCCGCTTTATTCCAAATACCACACTAGGCCTGAAAAGAGATAACATATTGTAACAGACGTGCCGGGTTCCACTTTGCGAATGTAAACCTTTTCAGAGACATATACCGCTGCGATTCATACAAGATATGCGGTCACAAGTGTACCTAGTCGTAGGCTGCCACATTTGTTCACAGATACAGTGCCGGTATGTCTCAGTGTTGAGACAAACAATTCGTATTCATGACATGAAGCATCGCATCAAGTTCTACGACACATATGACTAGCCACTGGACAATATCTGTGTCACTCTTGATCCTAACAACAAAGTTTTGGATTATTCAAGGATGATCCATATTGTACACAAGTAAGAGAGTTTTGTGGGTAAAGAGCAAAGCTGTTTTCATTGAAAAAAAAGATAACGATAAAACGAACGTTTGGAAAGGAATCAAGAGTGAAGCTGTGCAAAACTTACTATTTAATCAGAATGAAAATTACCAAGAAATAAATTTACAAATTTCGTACCAACAAGATATGTACCATACAAAACCAAGAAGATCTGAATTCTTTGAATGATAAACGTTATTTATTGGACAGCATAAACACATTACCATGTGACGCGTTAGTACCTTTTACTGAAAAGAATACACAATTTTTATAAAGTTTTGTTCGTTTTGTTTTGTTTCAAAGTATCAACAGTCACTGGTTCGTTTTGTCTGCAACAATACACTATTTCCGTTGCTTTATATCCTTGATATAGAAGATAACAATACACTATTCCCGTTGCTTTATATCCTTGATATAGAAGATAACAATACACTATTTCCGTTGCTTTATATCCTTGATATAGAAGATAACATTCACACTATTTCCGTTGCTTTATATCCTTGATATAGAAGATAACAATACACTATTTCCGTTGCTTTATATCCTTGATATAGAAGATAACAATACACTATTTCCGTTGCTTTATATCCTTGATATAGAAGATAACAATACACTATTTCCGTTGCTTTATATCCTTGTTATAGAAGATAACAAAACAAATGTGAATATTCTGTAAAATATATGACTAAAACGTTATTCATACTGCCATTTTAAAATGTCTACCACTGAAAACTAGTCTCTCTAGCTTTTGTTATTTTCCTTTTTATGTCTTCAAGATTCCCAGTCATCAATTAGAAACAAAGTATTTGTTCTTATGTGCATATCAACCAGTAACTCTAACCACTTATTCAGTCTATCCTCTTCGGCGAATGTGGATATGTGAGAAAGCTTGCCAGTAGCTTCTCGTGGGTCGGTGGTTCTTTCCGCGGATTTCCCGGTTTCTTCCTCCACCATTAATACTGGCCGCCATGTATAGCCTATCGTGTGCTGAAAAATGGCGTTAAGCCCCACAACAACAACAACAACAACAACAACAGTCTATCCTCAGGATATATCAGTCACTTTTGCATCTTTGAGTAAACGCTGTTTACCACAAGAAATTGCATATAAAGTTGGAAAGATGATAACTGTGTAATCGAAAAAGACTTTGCGTTCAATCCGATTGAGAATTAGTGCAAACAATGTTTTAGCACTGTTAGTTATCCCAAATAAATGATCACATAATGAGTGGCCGTAAAACATCAATTTTAGCTGATTGTTGTGAATATTACCCTGACCATCAGACATACAATAAACACCATTTTGCTCTTGTGTCGATTTTAATGTGTTCCTATTGTTGAACTTTGGATACTACCATATAATTTGTTATCATGCGTACTTCTTGAAAACTGTAATGTCATTGAAAAACACATTGCTAACACTTCTGTTACTAAGTTCTTTCTGTGTTTATTGTTCATCGAAAACAATGCTTAGTAAGTTCTGCAATAATGTATGCTTTTAAGACCTGTTATAGCCAATGAGATGTTTCCTGTTGCAGCATATGAATGTCAAGCGGTATGCTAAAGTTCTTTCTATGCACCGCCAACCATATACCTCCTGTACCAGTATTTTTCTCATTACCAGCTTCTGATCCTAACTTTCTCAATTTTTAACTCATTATGCTTTGGTTAGTTAAGTTTGCTTTAGCCGGTATTAATGATCACAGATCTTTGCATGTCATGAAAATGTTCATTTAACTAGAATCTAATTCGTGTCCTTTGATTTGAAGGTCAAGAAGATGCTAACAATTCTGTGGTAAACAATTTGGCTAAAATATTTGTGAAAGACATTACAAGATCCCATGGAAATTATACTATTTCAAAGTTAAACGGTTTTAAGTTAATGATTCAAGTTCTTTGCACAGTTGTCGACGCTTTAGAGTCGTATTATTCGTTCCTTAATAGAGAGGGTTTGGGTTACTTTTAAACCTTGGTAACTTTTACCAGGTTATCTTCCAACTTCACCAAAATAAAATTAGATGCGAAATTAAATATACTACTTGATTCAATGATTAAACTTGACAAAACCTTAAGAACTAGCATCACTTTGATCATATCAAACCATTCGATTTTCTGATCCTGAACAACAAAGAAAATGTTTCCTCTAGTTAAATTCATTACATTTTATAGGAATGGAAACATGCCTAAAACTGATTAAATTCCCACAAGCCAAGATATCGAAGATCATGTGGAAACAAGTCAAATCATTCAAGATGATTAACTTCATCTTTGAGAAAAGTCAGCGCGGTATTATCTAATCTATTTGTCCTTTGTTAACTTGCTCCATAATATATAGATATTCTGCAATTATAGCTGTTTTAACACGTTAAATGTACATATGCATCAACAATAACGCATACGTGCATATATTATCTATTAAGTATGTTTTCAACGTTTTCATATTTCTTATAATCAGAGGGTCAGTATAGCTAAAGATTTCAAACCATGAATCTGTGCAGATAAAGCAAAACCTAGTTTCCATGGACCAACAATCGGCAAAATATCTAATCATCTTTCGGTTCAATATGTAAAGTGTCCGATTGATCAATAGGAAGAAATGTGCTAAACAGTATCGGTTTAACTTGTAAAGTGTCCGAGTGATCAATAGGATGAAATGTGCTAAACAGTAATCGGTTTAACTTGTAATGTGTCCGAGTGATCAATAGGAAGAAATGTGCTAACAGTGGTGTTAAAGTCTTCATTTCGAAATTTGGCAATGGTTTCTACATTTTAGCAACTGTGACATTAACGTAGATTGTATTCATCTTATACAACTGGTTTTTAAATAAAGGTAAAAATGGCCCAAAGAGAGGAACCTTGAAATGAGAAAATAGAGACACAAATAATAGACACAGATGATACCCAGTATTATTAGTGGTGTAAAACTCTGGTTGTTTAAGGCTGTTGATAGTGTTCTTTCATTTTTTTTTTCTTTTTTAATTTGATGTTTTGCATTTTCAATCACAAGTGTAAACAAAGCATCGAGAAGAGTAAAAGGCCAGTCGATGTTTTCTTAATGAGAGATTTTAACCTATTTTAAAAATAAACCATAGCAGCTATGTAAATCATGAGTATTAAAAATTGATCGTTTCTTTATTTAATAGTCGTTGATATTCATCTGGCCTTTCAAATTCTCATGTGTCCTTTGAACGTCCTAGTATCAGATGCCATTAATAA
Source organism: Megalonaias nervosa (assembly GCA_016617855.1). Lineage (NCBI taxonomy): Eukaryota > Metazoa > Mollusca > Bivalvia > Unionida > Unionidae > Megalonaias > Megalonaias nervosa. The sequence continues at coordinate 115,774 of JAECUM010001217.1, forward strand.
ACTGACATTGAGACTATATTTTTTCCTCTTTGTCTTCTTTCGTTTCCTTTACAAGTTCATATCGTACTATCACAAGCTGTTTATTAGCCTTTATAATACTTCTCGTTATTACATGGGTATCGATGTTAGGATCCAAATGAAATTTATGAGTCACTGGATTTAAGTAGATTCTTGATCTATTCTACAATGCTATGAATATAATGACAATACTAAACTATAACAAACATATATCGTCACCATCACCAACATAATAAAATTTCACTTTTGAGTCTGACAATGTTTGAATTTGCCATTATGTTTTCGTCTCTTTCATTACCTATCTGACCTAATATTCAACTAACTCTATTATCATTTGTCAGTTTTTAATACTATCGATTTGATTTGAATGTATTGATATGAGGTAAGTGTATTTTACATCCAGAGTTTACTTTTCCACCTTGAAATAAATACAAACTTTTTATACATATTTGACTAGTCCTGATATTTGGTACATCACGGAAATGTTTAAAAATGTTTCCACTTAATGTAAAAGTCTTTTGTCTACTTCAGTTTTGAATATATGTGTTTCACTCTTAATCTTTTGTTCTAAACCACTTTTAGAAACGTTAATTAGTTTCATCCTTGTATATAATTCATCAATACATCCTGGTACCACAATGATATTATTAACCACTTCTTGATCAACATATTTGTCCTCACGCTGGGCTCTGAATATGACAGTCATCTCTCTCAAATCTTAAAATGTAGTTATATGTTTAATGGCTTGTATTTGAAATACTTTTCTCTGAGTAGTAGATTTTAATATCATCAAATATTTGTGTGATGCTGTTAATTTCCAAAATCCGATGTCCATTATTTAACTGTCACCAATTTTACCAGTTTAATTATTTTAATCTAAATATTTTAATCGCGTCACTTAGCTCACCTTTGTGCTTGAAACTACTTAATTTAATTCTGATTGTCTCTCATTTGTGTGTTTACAAGTAACCTCTGCTTGTGATCTGTGATGTTGAAAATTGAGACGGCGGTACTCTAGATAATCAATAACAATTTTGTGTTGTTATTTTCATTTCATCTCCGTCTTTGATGGTCATGATCGCTTAAAGAAAAACTTTTCATTTTCTTTAACAACATTAAAAATAATTATAAATGCGCTTCGATGTTCACCTTGGTTGGTATTATGTTTGCGCTTTGAAGCATAAATTTTTATTTACATTATTAAAAAATGATGATGTTTTACCATCTGAAATATAGCACCTATCGGAAGTAAAAGAAAATAAATATGGTAATATACTTCAATAAAGATGATTGATCAGGTAAACGATGCGACGGGGAATTTCATTCGATATCAGTATTATCTTCATTATGACCTACTCAGGCCATAAAATCCCAACATCGTAAAAAAGTAAAAAGTAAAGGATGTGTTACATCATATCCTAAAAATTAAATTCATGAAGCAAAAACTAATTGATCAATCTACAAGGAAGGCAATAAATCAATGACATGATCGTACCAAATGTAATGAGAAATCCTGGTTGAGATCAAAAACTATTTTCTTCAAAATATATTAAGTTTCCAACATGATAATGGAAATCATATCCTAATGATTGTTCAATATGTATCAGCCTTCTTTTATATTGTTTGTTTATTGTTGTATTTAATAAATACTAAAATGTATTACATGTAACATTTGGAAAAATTATGACAGTTAAAACACTTATACCAACAGAACAGGAAATTACACACATCAAACAAGAAATTCTGTGAAAAATAAAAATGCAAATTCTCGCGTGTTGTTGTATAGTGTCCAAAAACGCCACACCTACTATCCCACGAACAGGGTATGATATCAAAGAAGGGGGATAAAATCACATAAACATACTATCAAACATTCAATTTTCGATTACTCTCTAACACCTACTTTTGGAGTACTATCCAACATCTACTTTTTACTACTTGAAAAATTTTCGTATTTTTTTTAGGCACTATGCAGGGCATTTTGGATATTACTCCAAAAGGTGGGTGTTGAATAGTAATCAAAAATCTGGTGCTGGAGTGTGTGTGTGTGTGTGTGTGTGTGTGTGTGTGTGTGTGTGTGTGTGTGTTGTATTCAACAAGTAGATATTTGGATAGTTCAAGGGTGTTGGATTGTAAAAATCAAAAGGCAGGTATTGGATAGTATGTTTGTGCAATTTAATTCCCCCTTTTTTATATATATTCTTTCCCAATACTGACGTCTCTATATTCTCAATTGTGACCCCAAGCTTGTTCCAGCTATCTCTAAGGATCTTAACAGAGTCAACTGAAAACTTGCATGAAATAGCACCTATAAACTTCGATATAAACTAGAACTGTCGATCAGATCGTTTTTGCTTCTGTGTGCTGTGATTTCTTTATTACTCGTTGGGTAACTATTTTTGTGGATTTTGCGGTTTCTACAAACCACCGAATCAACAAACCTAGCAAACAATGACAGCTGTGAAAACTATAAGACACTCTTACGAACATACAAATGTAAGTACCGGTGAAAGTTTTCATTATTTTGTACAACAATAAAAACAATACTCATGAAAATGCTCTCCTTTCTATGTGCTAAAAACATGCATTGAACTTTATAATAGTTTCGCAAATGCATTTGGAATATCTAGGAAAGTTTTGCGAATATTTATTGCAAATATTCGCAATATTTATTTTCTTCATGACAACTTAAATAATACGCAATTATAGGCTTCCATTGTGTAATATCATGGCTATAAATACAGTATCTATCTATCTATCTATCTATCTATCTATCTATCTATCTATCTATCTATCCGACTTTCTGTTATCCATGTGTCTTACAGGGGTTGTTTTAGTAGCTGAACCGATCGGGAGGTTTATTCCTTAGTAATGACAGTGAGTAATTGACTCGTTAATCCCTTGCTGATAACTTGTGATCATGACTTATTTTTCCCAAGTACATTGTATCTGGCTACAAATCAATCAGGTGTTTTCTTTCATGTAATGGCTTGTGTTGGTTTTTTATGGTTTTTTAGTTGCGTTTTGCAATTTCTTTTTTTTTTTTCTTCTCGTTTTTATTTTCTTTTTTTTAAAGGGGGTGATATTTATTCGGTACAGACAACAGCCGTATTGAAGGTGTTAAGAAACTACTTTTGTTCGTTAATTAATTTAAAATGAGGTCAAACAAAATCATCATGAAAGTAATACATTGAAATCCCTTGCTTTTCTGCTCAAAAGTCCACATGGAAATCACATCATTTGAAACATTGTCATAAGTCAAGGATATACCGTTTTCTACATGTAATGTAACATCATTAATGTCTTACCTTGGGTTGCTCACATTAATGTGTTAAGTTATCTAGGTTTTTTGGCTTCTTGATCCATTTTTAGTGTCCTTGTCTGTTATATGTTAGTATTTTTATGATCGTTTTATTCACATGACAAATGATCCATCAAACGTTCCTTTGAAAACAAATTTCATGACGTAATTTCACAAAGTAAATCCTCCAATACCTATCCAAGCATCAAATTAAACTGACCAATAATTGAACATGTCTGTGTTTTGGGAGCTATATCATCCGAAACCCATCGAGATGCAGATAAGAAGGGGTACCTGGTGGCAGCAGATGAACTTGTAAGTGGATTATCCAGTCAAAGTGGTCTGTTCCTGGAGATACTCGGACTTACTTCCTCGGAGGTGATCAACTTTATGTACATTCCATGTTTGATCTTGATTATCTATGAAATATTCTGCCATGAAACTAGTTTTCATTGTTCTAACTCTATTCAGTGTTGTAGTTTTTGATAACTCTTTTTCATTTTTTTAAAAAATATTTATTATCATTATTCTGAAAATTAGATTTCAGTTTAGTCATGATCTGTATAAGATAAACGAAACTTTAAAATCAAAAAGACTGTTTGAAAAGTCAAACAACGAGAAAACATGTTTTTTTTCTTTGATATACTTGCAACTCTTAAAAGTAAGTCATACAAATACCTTTTAAACATTTACGCTTATATATATATATATATATATATATATATATATATATATATATATATATATATATATATATATATATATATATATATATATATATATATCCCACTACTCAGATTTTTATTTTCTACATAGGAATAATTAAATCAGTTGATAGGAGCAAGGAGCAATAATTAAAACAGTTGATAGGAGCAAGGAGCAAGAGTTATTGTGTTGTTAACTGAAATTATCATTACTCGTAAACAAAAGCATTTAGGAATGCAACTCTGTCAACCGCATAAACAGATATATGGTCAGAAAAAGAGTTGTTGATGCATTGCCCGTCAGAAAGAAAATCATAAACTATAGTGAAACCTCTAAAGATCACAGGGATCGTGTGTTTTCTGATAGACATAAGGATTTGAATGCGTTTAAAATGCAAAATCAATAACAACTCAACTTTTGGAAAAATATCTATGAAAGTTAGGATTTCATTGCGTCTCTGCAGATTTCTTTGTTTTTAAATAGTTTCAGTCTTTACGAATTTAGATTGTTTATAGATAATTGGTTTATAATGATATCAATCTGCACGGATTTATACTGTTTAAGGATAATTGGTTTATAAAAGTTACGATCTGCATAGATTTAGACTGTTTATAGATAACTGGTTCATGTATTTCTTTGATTGAGTTGATTTTCATTTTAGTAAAATAATTATACTTTGGGTTGAAAGATTTCTTTTGGTTTTCAGGATAGATGGGTTTCGGTTTACTGACTTCATGTTTCTTAAAACTAATTAAGGAAAAATTCTTGAGGTATCGTTCTTGAAAGTTTTCACTGTATAGTCATTTTTGCGACTATGTGCATTAGAAACTGTTGCGCTTGCACGTAATAGAACTATTAAAATTAAGTACGCATATCTGCCTTGAAAGCGAAGAGTTTTGTAAGGGTCATTTATGACTCAGGTTCAAAAAAGGGCTGAATCCACCTGAATTCAACTCTTTTTTAATAAAAAAAAAAATTTAAACCTTTGTCTGCAAGGGAACTTCAACATATCTGTTTTTATTACTTGTGAAAACAAAGACTATTACCTGGGCCAGAAATTATTCTGTTGTAAGTCTCTAGGTAATATAGGTTCAAAGACTGCAATATGATTACTGTAAATCCTTTGCCGACATTTCACCTTTCTCGTTCTTTAATGTATTGCTCCACTTCTTCTCCTCCTCCATCACACAATCACATTATAGAATTTATTCTTGTAGAGATGACGGGCAAGTTGGTTCGCGCAACGTTTGTAGCGTTGATCGGTGTTGTGTGGGTCAGCGGTCTGATCGAGGAAATACCCATGCCACCCGAACTGCAGTCCTGTCTCAAAGACTTCCATACTAAAACCAACATCACCGACACTGTTGGAGAAAAGATATTTTCTTACTGTTTGAACAGCTTCCTTTGGAAGACAGAGACAATAAACTGGGGCGAATTTAACATAACTCAGGCTGACCTGGAGTACTTCCATCGTCTGGTGGACCAGTTAATCACACGCCATGATCCCTCGCGCGGAAAGAGGCAGGCGTTCGGACCGGTACTTTTTCCACCAAGCGGATTCCGAATAAGACGCGAGTATCGTCGACTAAATGTTATTGAGAGGGATACCTTTCACAGAGCTGTGATTGAGTTGAAAAGAGTAAGTAACAACGGACGAATGGTGCAGGCATGATACACGTTGGTTATATCATCAATAAAACGAGATCACACAGACTAGGAATGATGAAGAAGTAATTTTGAAAAACGATTACTGAGGAGAGAGAGGGAGTGGTTGTAACTATTTCCTGTCACTTCTTCTTTCCCTTGGTATGGTGAGTCATATTAAGGTATAGCTACAAGGGGTCATTTTTATAGTTTATTATGCATTACTAAAATAAGGATGTCTCAGCTTACATTTCTGAAATGAACAGCTGAAACTAATCCCATAAACATTACAACCAAGCCCACGTTGGGGTTCATTATAACATGCGACGTTTGATTGCAACAGTACCTATAAACATACATACAAGATTTGGAAATTAAAAACATAGCACTTGGGTGAAATCATGCAGTTTCTTTAATATTTAAGTCAACTTTGTGTTCATTCTTTTTTAACATTATTACAAGGTTCCATCGAGATTTGCATCATAAATGTTTGAAGAAATATATAAAAAGTACAGCAAATAAAGTGTATTTATTGTCATCTTTCATCATCAATAATCATTATTTGCTAACTTTGATTGGATCCTTGTCCATTTTGTCGATATAACCTTTGTCGCTTTTCTATCGATTTTCAGGTATATTACATGTATATACGAATTCATTTCACTGATAAATCTGAAAACGGATTATTTTTCAAAAACCTATAGGCCTTAAATGATTTAAGAAGCAACACTAAAAGATGAAACCACAACATTTTTCGACCTTTTTCTTCTCAAACAAAAAGAATAATTCCTACATATCGTTTCTGTGTTTGTTTTCGAAGAAGTAATTTTGAAGTAAATGCGTATGGGCAAACGTTTAGAATTTTAAGGAAATACTGTTGAGGTTGTATGCTCTTGATTATTATAAACTCAGAGAAAAGTTTTAAATATAATCCAATTTCGTTTCTGCCAGAGAGGGGAATACGACCTGTTTGCCAGTATGCACCAGGGTATTGTCGTCCAGTCAGCCCACAACGGCCCCAACTTTCTCGGATGGCATCGAGTGTATATAACTATGTAAGTATTTGTTCTTAATTTAGAAAACAAACATTATTTCATTTCTACATATAGTGCGATCATAAGAAAGTGTACTGCTGAGTGGCTATGTGTGTATGCGTATGTGAATTGTTACAAATTGTAAAACACTTGCAGCAGATGCTATAGCAGAAGAAGTCAACGAAGTTGGAGGTTCACACATGGTGCAGAAACTAACTAAACTTTCTCGGTCAATGTGGACTCAAGGAACTATACCCGAGGAGTACAAGGATGCATCCATCGTACACTGTGAAAGTTGAAAGGCAACATCTCTGCAACAACCACTGGGGCATCTCCTTCGTGTCAATAGTCGGCAAAGTAATCGCAATAATTCTGCTGAATCACCTTTTGCATCACATAGACCGAGAGCTCCTCTACAAGCTGAAAGGCAACAACAATTCTGCGACAATCATCGGGACACATCCTTGCTCTCAATAGCTCAATAGTCGGCAAAATTATCTCCAAAATTCTGCTGAATCACCTTGTGCATCACATCAATCAAGGGTTTCTGCCTTAGAGTCAGCGTGGCTTTAGGAAAGAACGATGTGCCACCGACATGGTAATTGCAGCTCGTCAACTTCAGGAGACATGCCAAGAACAGTACTCCGACCTTTATACGACATTAATCGACGTGGCAATAGCCTTTGACACAGCCAGCCGTTGGAGAGAAGTTTTGGAAGATAATGGTAAAATGTGTTTGCCCGTAGCAATTTGTCGTGATAGTTCGGCAATTCGATGATGGCATGCTCGCTCGTGTCGTTGACGACGGCGAGTCATCTGAACTATCCCCAGTCACCAATGGAGTCAAACAAGGCTGTGTGTTGGCACCAACCCTCTTTGGTATGATGGTCTCTGAGAAGATTACAGGCGATGAAGAAGTTACAGGAAGTGTCTGTTCGTGATCTCCTATTTGCTGTTAGTATCAAAACTGCAGCACGTCCTCTGTTGATCAAGCAAACTCAAGCAGCATATCCTGTCAAGTGTGCTACAGACAGTTCAGAGCACAAACTGGCCTGATCAGCAACGCAGGTACTCTCAGAAACCAAACCAGTTAGTGACGGCATGATTATCTTCGAACTCGAAGGACGAACAATAAGTGTGTGTGTGTGTGTGTGTGTGTGTGTGTGTGTGTGTGTGTGTGTGTGTGTGTGTGTAAACTACAATGTGAAAATATCACACTACTATAGGCAAGGAACCCGTAGCGTTTGCAAAAAGTATCAGTGAAATTTCAAGATTACTCGTGATTTGCAATTTTATTGTACATTATTTCATTTGCTCATTTCACACTCGTAAAATAATGTATACAATACAACTGAGTTTATCTCATAACTGCTGAAATCGATCCTATGAAGAAGAAATGAAAATGTTCACTATAGGGACTCGTAGAAAACTATTTTATCACAGTGTATTTGGAAAAGGTCCTCGAAGTTTCATTTGTCAAATAAAGGGAGTATAAAGGATCTTGTGAGACCTTTTCAAGTCATGTTTAAAGCTGGATGTGATTCTTGTATCTATTTGACTTCAATCCATACAAACAACTGCTGACATGATGATAGATCTCCAAGGAAGCCGTTAGTGGCCCCGTTATATATGATGTTAAAGAGTTACTACCAGCGTTTCTTGTGGGAAATTTATTTTGTCATAAAACGAGAATCAAGCATACACTGAAATAAGATCTGATAAAAAAATTAATATTTTAAACATTCTCATCAAAGAGGCAATGTAAGTTTGTTTTGCATGGTAATTTTATGCTAATATAGATCAGACGTATTCAAAAAGAAAATGTGAGAAAAGTGGAAAAAGTCGCATGGAATAACTGATCCCCACTACAGTCTGAAAGAAAATCTACAATCTATAAACAAACACTGCAGTTGCGGTAGCTCAGTCTATAGAGCGTCAGACTCATAGTCCAAGGATCGCAGGTTCGAATCCTGACCAGGATAGCCTAGGTCGGCTGCCTTGGTGTGTCCTAAACATTGGTACTAATCTCCCTTTACTCGGCATGAAATAACCAACAATGTGTTAAGACTACCGTTAAAATACATACACACAAATGCAACAATATAAAGAACAACTACAACTTTATATGACTGAACTACGAACAGTTATTTATTTAATTCCTTAGGTTCCCGATTCCTCCAACCAGTACATGTAGGAAACTGTACGTGTTTTACACAGTCGTGTTCGGTCTAGGGTGGATGTAAACGACTTGGAATTAGTACAACAAATACTGTCATGCCAATACAAACATAAAGTCTATATAGACATAAACGTTCTCTTTCCTGACTATTCGTTCGATAGTTTTATGGCAACCTGTAAATGTATAGTTTCAGCTTAAAAAATAATATACAGCATGTTTCTTAATTATAATTTTCAATGTACCTGAGTCAGCATAGGAAATGACATATTTCTCTTTTGCATACCATCTACATTTTTACCCAAGGCTTCTAATATCAAGTTTAGCATTATTGCAAGGAATGTAATTAATTTTGGTAGACCAAGTTTTCATACAAGTGTTGTTACGTATCGGCTCGTTTGAAGTAGCACAAAGAAAAGAGCGAAAACAACAAGCTTTGTAAATTTTAACAAAAATAATTTATTTCCCTAGAAAACACGGTGAAAAGGTAAAAGTATGAAATAGGACTTGCGATTTGCGAAGAAAATCCAAACATTTGTCCTAGAATTGTGAAAAACATATAAGTCCTGTAAACAAACAGTCCTAATTGAAGTAGTCTGAATCTCAATTCCATTCCAAGATGGCGGATGATGACGTCAGACGAAGGTTTTACACAAGTGTCCAGAATTTTCACTGTGAATCACAATTTGTACTGTTCTGTTCCAATTTAGAATTAATTTCACTAAATGTCTTTGTCCAAAGCCAGTTATGTATAGTTCTCCAGGGAAAATAATTATTATTTAAAAGGTAGATGAAGTACAGCTATCATCTATAACAAAACACAACTTGTTCTACATTCGTTCTACAGACGTACAAACGAACAACTGTTTCCAGCACAAAAGAATACCTTCTTCTCAAGGTATTAGAAACTCTACAAGGTGTTAAAATGTGACTGTAGCCTATTTCGCAGGTACCTGAGTATTTAAGGCGAACTGAAACGTCATTTCATGTACACGCACGAAGGACACATGGCGATTTCGAAATCTCGCCACCGCAGTATAGAATGTCAACAAGTATTATTAGAAATGACCGTGGTCACAACCAATTATTTATATAGATTTTGCCAACTGTTTACTTGAATCGACAAACCGACATGTAAAAATATTGCTCACGCGAGTCACATTTACGTTCTAAATAAACACGATGTTTCTATCAAAATGTCAGGCCCTGCAAACATAATCATCATCATAATAATAATTATAATAATGAAATAAAAATGAAATAGAAAGAATTCAAATTCCAACACACATGTTATTAAACTACATGGTCGTAACAGTGTAAAGAGAAGATACTTGATATGTATACTTTGGAGTTTTCCTTTTCTTGAGTCACTGCAATACCGACTATCTGTTGCTTTCATAAAAATTCACCAATTACATAATTTCTTTAAAAATTCATAACCCGACATGCTAGGCGCTGAATATGAGTCATGTCGATAAAGGCTTTTCTCGCTGTTTCAAATTAGCGTTCATTCCTTTAGAATGTATGGTACACCATATATCTTTTAAATCCTAGCTTATTCAACATGTCTGATAACTCCCATATGAATAAAACTATAGTAAATACTGAATTTCAATCACGTATTAGGAAGATATAAGCTGCAATACCATCAATAACTTTAGCAAGTTTCAGTTCATTTTAATTTGCTTGTAAAATTGAACTGATCTTTTCTATTGAGTGGTGATAAAATTAAATGAAATTAAAAATATAATTGACCGAAATATTTCATTTGAGTATTCCTTTTCACAGATCCAACAGTACATAACACCCTCATCGCTGTCGTGCTAAGGGTCACAGTAATCTTAATCAAAAGTTTTTACTGAAAAAGTCACTTATTTGCCTCATTTTAAAGGCATCCTTAGTGTGAAGTTTCATTCATAAGAACTAAAGTTATTTCCCTTTCTCATATCTCAACGACTTCGACCGTTGACATGTCGATGTCAAATTAATTCACATTCTTATTGGATTCATCAAGGGCATAAGCTTTGTGAAAGCATCTGCAACGAAACCATGTTATTGCGTTGAACCTTTTGTACCTTCTTAGATTGTGGTAGCATTTGACTTTTGGACCTCTGAGGTAATCTTTCTTAATATGGAGTAACCCAACTTATTAATATCTGAAATGTGTTTCTGATGGTCTATCATAAGGATTATCTTTTTCCTTTGCTTTAGGTATGAAGAGGCGCTTCGTCGAATCATTCCTATGGTTGTCCTGCCCTATTGGGACTCCACCCTTGATTTCCACATGGATGAACCGACGGAATCCATCATGTGGACCCCTCTTTTTATGGGAGATGGATCAGGTGTTGTAAGTACGGGGCCTTTCACTTCTTGGTCAACTCCTATTGGACCCCTCAGGCGAAACATCGGTGTTGGATCAAGGCTTATCAGTAGACAAAACGTTATCGACATATTATCACGATGTCGGCACGCAGAAATAACCTTCCCTGCTGCCCTTCCGCAGTTTAACCTGGAATTTCATCACGGAGGACCACATGGATGGGTCGGAGGACATATGGCTGGGTTGAGTACCGCTGCATTCGATCCGATATTCTTCCTCCACCATGCCTTTGTCGATTACATCTGGCAGCTTTTCCGAAATCACCAAAGAACTGTTTGTGGCGTAAATTCAGCAACAGACTACCCGCCTGCGACAGGTCTTCAAGTCCCACAACGCCCCATGGACGCATTACCGAGGTTTACGAACATCGATGGTTATGCTGACTACTGGGAAATGCTTTGGTTTAACTATGAGCCATCACCCACATGTACAATGTCTCTGCAGTGTGGATCGCCATGGCTTGTCTGCCAAGGAGGATTTTGCATTTCAAGAGCTGCAGAGGTATCTGGTATACCTGCAGCAAGGGGTTTTGCAGGTGAGATGGAGGCAAGACGTGGCAGAGAAGAGACTGCAAGCATGCCAGACGTAGGACCAAGATTCATTATGCCACCGTCGGAGAGTCGAACCCATGAGTTCCGATCTCGCATGAGGGGGTCACTAACAGACGTGGAGGGCTCAGAGATGAGAGCAATGATAGGTCGAGTGAAGAGGGCAGCTGGTGTCGCACCATTTGCAGACAATATGACGATTGCTGAGAGGTCAGGTGACATATCCTTGGCAACGAAGTCTTACAAAGCCGGAACAGGTCTCGTTACACCTGTACAAAATAGTTTCTTTATAAACGGCGAGGCGGATATGAAACTATGGGCATTCGTGCCGATTCAAGTAATTTATATGAAACCGAGTGACGAGAAGTTTCCTGTACATCCAGTGTACAATGGACAACCCGATCTCAACCAAGAATTCTACTCCATCAACTATCCAGAACTGGACAAACAAATTAGAGATGGACATCCCAAGGAATTCACAAACTGCAAGAGAGATCCTTCAGGGGCTGGTCAAATCCTTCTACAATCAAATGGAATGAATTACGTCAGCCGGTACATCGAATACGCCATCGTTGATTCCAGACTTCCGATTGGTTCTTCTATGGTTTACATGGGGGTGAAGAATCCTATGAATGAAACAGCAGAAGCCATTATATCTGCGCATGACCGCTGCGGACGAATGTGTCAACCCCGTTGTCTTATTCATGGATCAAACCCACCTAGGTACCGGCCATGTTCTGGGGCAATTCGGATTTCTTCGGCTTCTCCAAAAATGTACGCAAATACGTTCGGAGAAGCAATAATGGATGTCTGGCACTGGTCGGGCAGAGATGCCAGAAATGCTATCAATAACATTCAACTGGTAATGATTTGTAACAACGATGAGAAATGGCCATGGAATTGAGATCAATGCACTGTATTTCCAAAATAGAATTTACGAACTCTTATTCAAAACATATTTTCCCGAACTATTTGAAATCTCCGAATGAAAAGGTTTAATTTATTTTTTAGTCCGTTCCTAGCCACACACCATCCACTACGGAACCCGAAACTGGTACGCTGGAGAAATTTTTAATTTTGTATAAAATTGTGTTATTTATCAAAATGGATCATATTCCTTAATTTTTTTAGACAGAGTTATAATTATGTGGAAACTATAACTTGAATTTTACACAAAATTTCTTTAGTACAGTAAATTCTTTTGAAATTAAAAAAATGTCCATTATTTCCATTATCTTTGATTTCTTCAGATGTACTTATAACATTAGAAAATTTATTTCGAGTATTCTGACCTTGGACATAGTTTTGAATCTTATAATATGTGATCTGCGTTTCCGATCTAGAAAAG